>CAMXCT020001112.1:2395000-2644240 GCA_947184155.2 Cladocopium goreaui
AGATAGATAGATATTCTGATGTATGGACACATAGACAGATAGATAGATAGACAGGTCTGATAGATAGATAGAGAGATAGAGAGAGAGAGAAATAGATAGATGGATTGATGGATGGATGGATAGATAGATAGATTGCTAGCTAGATCGATAGATAGATGGATAGATAGAAAGAGAGATCGATCGATAGATAGAGGGGTTTTTGTTTTTAGTTCTGTATCCGCCTCCTCCTCCTCCGTCCTCCTCCTCGCCCGTCTTCCTCACTCCCTCACTCACTCACACACACACACTCGCTCACTCACTCACTCCCTCCCTCCCTCCCTCCCTCACTCACTCACTCACTCACTCACTCTCTCACTCACTCACTCACTCACACTCACTCACTCACTCACTCACTCACTCACTCACTCACTCACTCACTCACTCACTCACTCACTCACTGTACATGAACATTCACTCTTATACTTCCTCTTCCCTTCTTGCTTTTCTATGCTCAGTCTAAGTCTAAAGAAGTTGGTAACATGTGGGGTTATCCGGTCCTTTAATTTTGTGGTCTCATTTGAAAGAGCATCAATCATCATCACATTTCACTCCTTTTCGAAGTTGGCCACGGGCACCGAGGAACAGCTTCTTTATGGACGTGAAGTGCCCTGGATGCTTGCAGATCACCACAGTCACTCGATGGTGTTGTCCCAGTGTTTGTGCAGATCATGGGCTGTTTGTGCTGTATACACTGTATACTGTATACCAGCTGTATCCCTGCAGTTGGTACTTGAAGCCCTAGTGAATTCCCTGGTGTCGTCATTAGGTCTTCAGCCACGCGCAGACCGTGGTGCTGTGTGGCAATTGCAATGTATCTTGGCACTGGCACGCCCGGTGTGTCTGAAATTGGGGTATGTATATCCACCAAATTCCCATTTGATCGGGAAAATGATGATTAACATTGATTAACCATCAAATTTTGGGATGCCCCATTTTCAGACAAATCAATGTGATACTGTGTATAATATATATATATATAACGGTAATATAACCTAAGTATATGTGCGGGGACACAGAGAGAGAGAGAGAGATTGCGTAGTGTATATGACTCCGTGATAAGATGCACATTCATATACATCAGCGGTGTACTGTTTGAAGATAAGCGATCATGACCCGAGTCTTGTTTGTTGGTTGTATCTCCAAGTTGTCAGCCACGATTCCGGACCACCAGTAGTGAAATCAGTGCTTGATTTCATAGTTCTTGGTGCTAAAAGTTCATTCTTTCAAAGCCAAAGCCCACTATATTATACAGTTTTTTGAATGCTACTATAATTTATAATGCCATGTTCATCACATCATAGCATCGCAACCCCCCAAAAAAAGGCAAACTGAAAATTAAGAGGAGAACATCATGTCCGCTTTGTATCCTTGCTCGTTGTATCATATCCTTATATCATTTGTTTAAGGTTTTCAAACCCAAATAGGGAAAAATCACTTTACTATTTAAACAGTTTCTCGCAATTATATCATATCCCATATCATAATCTTACTTAAATTTATAGATGGTAGGCCTATCATAAGGGGTAACCCAAATATAGAGGTCTAATATCATATGGTGGTTTCCTAAAATAGGGGTACCCCCAAATCATCCATTTATGTTTTTTGTCCATTATAAACCAACCAGCTATTGGGGTATACCCCATGTTAGGAAACCCCAATAGAAATCTTTGATACCGGCCATCCCACCCGTTCGAAGCACGGTGGTTTGCCAAGGTGATGCTTTGCCAACCCACGGGCGGTTTGGCGCGCCTGACGGAGAGCTTTGTGATGGCGGATCTGTGGGGTCTGAGGTGATATCCATAGGAAAACTCAAAGGAACATGGTGAGTTCACTGGGGAAAAACATGGTCAGTTCACTGGGGATTTATAGCGGATGTATGACTGCGAAGTTGCTGAACATGACTTCGGTAACTGTGGTTTTTGATACTTACGACATGGCAGAACTATAGTCAACGGGGATTTATAAACCCGCAAACAAAACTGGCGGGGACAAACTATGTATAAACAAATCGACAGGCCATCCAGTGGTGCACGGAGAGAGCGGCTCGGAGCTAGGGGTATCCATTTTCCTGGAAACAAATGCTGAGCGTTTTGGAGCTAAGAGATGCCCAGCCACATGATAGTAGGTAGATGGATAGGGGTTTTACATCAGTTTACATTCACATGATTTCAGAAGAATTTCTCGCGGATGAAACCCATTCCAAGACGTGAAACGCCCCGGGCTTTACCTGTTGCCAAGCAGTTGGGCACTTCAGTAGGAGAACTTCTTTACACAAACCCAAAAAAAATGAGAAATCAGATGTTTGTACCTTGAAGAACATATATTTAAAACATGGTTTACTGGCTGGGAAAGCCTTTTAGACACCAAGCAAAGTTTGGAGAGGAAACTGGTTGCTGCTTCAGGAGGGTTGCTCCTTCAGACGCAAAGCCGACTAAGTGAGAGGACGGTTGGTTCGAGTGCTGAGTCGACGCGCGGTGCTGAGAGAAAAAGATTTGGGCTGACGGCGGGATAGGGGAGGTAAGAAGCTGCAGACGTGTCAGTATTGAAAGTGGTTGACTAGGATGATCTAGGATGATTTGCGCCTCGCTGATTGGCTTGACTTGCGGTATGCCCATGACACCAAGATCCTAAAGGTGACCTACATAAGATATCCTATTGGAAGCTTTCAACCAAGAGTTGCAGGGCACAAATGAAAATGAGTCGACATATGAAGCTATCCTGCTTGTGGGTGCAGTTGGGGTTGTTGATGGATTGTTTGTTTGATGCAGTATATATATATATTATATTTATTTATTTATATTTAATACATATACATAATTATACATATATATATATATTTGCATCTATCTTTATATTTATACATAGCCATAGGTTATGGGGGTTCTATCCCAACTTCACCCAGTATATTGCACTGAATTTTTCAACCCTGCCATCGGGGTGAAGCGCGCGCACCAGGGACCTGGTGGACAGCCGTTCTTCACCGTCGCAGCGGATCGTCGGGTCCGGGGACCGTCCGGGGTTCCGTCCTGGCCGATCACCTGGAGACGACGCTCACCCCGAAAAAGTCACATAGCGAACTGGAAAATATAAGGATCTTTAACAGATGAACCAACTCTAAATTGACAATTTTCCATAGCGCACTGTTAGTTTACTGGAAAGTGCATATATCTATATATGTGTATATATATATATGTTTAACTTATATAACACATATATCTATATATATAAATGTATATATAGATATAGTCCATGATAGGGATACGCTTTAGCCAACCATTATATAGTGGATGGATATGAATGGGATAGGGGCACTTTTAATGGCTCACTTTGTGACTGAATGATAAGCCGCATACCAGCTGGGGATATCTCACAAACGTGATTTATACTTTCAGAACTTCAGGTTCATTGATCACTTGCTGGGATGCAAAGCCCCAAGTAGCTATGAGAGGTATAAAGGAAACGATTGAATGATGACATGTTTGTATGAAGGTCATTCAATGGTTAAAACAAAACGGTCATGGGATGATAAATCACAACACATGGGGTCAGCCTCAATTGGCTGAAGTGAAACCCTCGTTTGCTACTACATTCGTTGTACTATTCAACGTGCGGGCATTCAAGGTTTTTTTTTCAAACCTTTTTCTTGTTCACAACTGGTGATGTTGTCAAGTAATTGACCGTAATTGACCCATGAGCTTACCATGGTATGCCAAATCCCAAACAAACGTCGCATTATACATTCCACCTAGTGCTTAGTATCACAGTCAGTCTAAAGAGTGGGACTGGGATTCGCAGAAACCTTTCTCACTCCTGTTTTCTTTCCAGTACCTCTGTTAGCCAACAGCTAACGGTAAGCTGTTGGCCTGGCGGCCTGGCGCCCAACATTCCTTTTTCTAAGGGTCAGTGGACCATTTTCGCAGACACCCCACCTACAAAAAAACATATGGCTTAAATTGAACATCTGTGATGCTTCAATGTGAAACCCCAATTTTTATAGTAAAGTTCAAATTCTAAATCTATCCCCAACTATCCCCCATTGTTTTTGCAGATTTTGCAGGACCAAATCTTCACCGGTCACTCCCGGTCAACCCCGGTCGGCCAGGCCAAGCGCGTCGCAGTGCTGATTCCGGGCACTCAGACGCCTCAGGATTGCGTGACGGATCTGAAAGCCTTGCCGGTGAAGGTGCTGGCGGATGGCAGGTGCGCTGCGATGGTGCAACG
The DNA here is from genome assembly GCA_947184155.2 of Cladocopium goreaui. Classification (NCBI taxonomy): domain Eukaryota; class Dinophyceae; order Suessiales; family Symbiodiniaceae; genus Cladocopium; species Cladocopium goreaui. Next base: position 2,399,261 of record CAMXCT020001112.1, read on the forward strand.
GGAGGATGATTATGGTTTTGAAAACTCATGGATTGGTCGGATTTTGATGTTTTTTGGAGTAATGTTCGGATTTATAATCATTTATTGTTCATCAATAAGTCTCAAAATGAGATTTATTTATGTGATGATTTATGTATGGTCTGTATTCCGTTTCAGAGAAGATTATGTTCCAAGCCATTTTTAGGTTTTGAAGTAACATCAGTGCTTGTACACGGACAACATGACTGCGAGCTGCCGTGAATTTACATCTTGACGCGAGGGCACCCAGGAGCTATATATAGGGGTTGGCATGGATTGAATCCCAAACCTACATGGAAAGCCCTCAGGTTGCTGATGGTTGCTGCATGTGTTTCCCTTGTGTTGGTGGTTAGTTTCTTTCATGCTGGGGTTTGTCCACCATATTCATTGATTATATACACCTTGTGCTTTTGATGGCTAAATTCGGGATGTTCCAGCCTTCTTCGTGCATAAATAGTTAAATCATGTTAAATCCTAGACTTCCACCATGGATCGAAAATGAAAACTATCTCAACTTCAGCATATATAAAGATCCACCGTTTGCAACTTCACCCACCCCAGCGACAGCGACTTCATGCCCAGTTTGATTGGCTGGGTACATCGCGGGATGATGCGGCAGGCCGAAGTTTCTGTGGGGTCCGATGCGGGCATACCCCAGAAAAGGTGCTTTGAGGAAAATATTGGACAATTCAAGATGTTTTAAACATGTTTTAACATGTTTTAACCATGTTTTAACATGTTTTAACATGTTTCAACCATGAATGTTCGGGGCTCTATTTTCAGATACTGTTGCATGTTTTTTGATGACCATGTGCTTACTTACCATGTGGAAGCGTCATGAATTGAGGACATATTTGTGTTCTGTACTCAATGTTTTTGGTGGGGCAAGGGTTTTCCAGAAGATGTTGCATGACGAACCAGCCTCATGAACACAATTTTACTTGGTAAACCCAATAATAAACATTGATAAACCTACTCGTGCCATTTTTGGACAGATTTTACGACATTGGTGATATTTGGGGATGATTTATTATTGGGTTGTTCAATTTTGCAAAACTTCTGCAAGTTTCCACAAATCTTGTGGATGCTGAGCAGGTTGCGGCCTTCTGGTCGGAACTGCACCCAAGAAGTAGTGTAATCAATGTGATGACCTGATGGAGAACTGTTAAGCCGCCCAATCATACACCATACCATTTGATGCTATGCTTATGTACACCGTCCAAGGTTTGGAATTGTGCCTGTAAGAATCCCCATTTAGAATATTTAGACATTTCCCATTTTCGACTGGGTTTCGAACACGTTTCTTTCTGTAAACAATATACCTCGAATTTGATTTATGCCCCGCCAAGGTCAGTCATAGGCAGGTTTGAGGTCAAGCCTTCCTATGGAATCCTTTCAAAACAGGGTTTTAAGTTTAAAGAAGGTTTACGGGTATATATTCATTCCATTACATCCCGGTATCTTGTGACCTATTATAGAAGTAGAAGTTCCCCAATGTTCATTCCCCATATTTATTCACAAAACCATTGCTTAAATCCCCCTGTTCATGATGGTTAAATCCCACCTTTACGTTGCGCTTTGTAAAGAACAATTTGTGACGCTGAAATCGCAGTGATCCTCATTTTTTCACCATGGATTTCACCATGGATTTCACCATGGATTTCACCATGGATTTCACCATGGATTTCACCATGGATTTCACCATGGTTTTCACCAGGTCTCCCCATGAGATCTTACAATTCCCAGGCCTCACCCAGCTAGGCCAGCGCCATTATCCGCCTGGTGGGCAGTGCCCTGGAACGCTTTGAGAAGGACGGTTACGAGGCGGGTGAAGAAAAACACTTAGATTAGATTTTGGTAGATTAATGGAATATTCCCACATATTCCCACATATACATATATTAATATGTTATATATGATTATATATATATTATATATACAGTTATATACATATATATATATACACATTACACACTTATACAGTAAATATAATATTACATAGCTTATAGATGGATTGTAAACCACGGATCCTCAGTGGAAACGCACAATGAAGTACTTTCCCCTCCATATTGTTTTGGGGGTTCAGGAAAGTTGAAATGAAGGAAAGCAATGGAGAAACTCAGGCATTTTGGAGCTGTCCTGTATAATTTTGGCTTAAACCAAGCCTGGGACCTGGAACATCTCCAAGTCCGTGCGTTTTGTGTTCGTGAAACCTCGGCTCTACCAGCAGTTTATGGCCATAAAATGATGGGAGCATGACGATCAACCATGGGAGTCCATGAGATTTGGGGATACCCCATGGACAAATTCTGAGATGTCCAGCGTCAGGTGCTATTCATTGGGCATTCCTTGGGTGCAGGCGCAGCTCAGCTGGTGAAACCATCCACAAAAGGGTCGGTTTTTGGCAGTGGCTTTCCCACAGTATCTATCCTGCAAGAAAATTGCATTTAACCGACTTAACCATGGAAAAAAAAAAATATATATTTAAGCATCACACATGGACAATTAGGATTCACCAATATCACACATGGTGACAATTGTTGTAAGTATTCGTTGGGAAGGAGGGAGTGAAGGAGCTGCTGAGAGGGTTTTTTTTGGTCCATCGTGTTCCATCGTGTTCTGGTATCGGGTATTTTTTCCAGTAGCAAACCACCCTTTTCCGAAAGGGCAATGCACATCACAATGAAACAACAAGGGGCCTTTGGACGTTGTCCACTTCCAAGACTTCCTCAGGGGAGAATTGGGGAGAATCCTTATCACAGAGCACCACCTCAACTTTCAACCTACTTTGAATTACCTTCTGGTAATTTGTTACATACCTATTGAACATGGCCCTGATCGAAATAGTTGATTTACCGAACTTAAAGATGGTGATTTTCCATAGTTTTTCTATGTTTACCAGAGGGTAAATGATCAGGTTCAACTCAACTCCACACTGGGTAGATCCCTGGCTCCGCCAGGTGTGTCGGCCATCGCCGGAGCAGTGGCGCGCTTGGGCATCGAAAAGGTGAAGCTCAAGAAGGCCAAGTTGATCAGCACCAGCAGTTCGCAGCAATGTTTGGCTTGGATTTATGGACGTTTATCACCAAAAAATGTGAAATTTTGTTGTAATAGCGTTTGTTTTCCCACAATCAATGATGGTATAAGTTGTGATCATTTGTGATCTATATACCCAACTGGCAAATATACCAAGTTGATGCGAGAAATTGAATCAACATCACATTTTTCATGGAGAGACTTAACAATTTCTTAATATATCTCAATGGGGATCAATCATTGGATTGTAGGGTGGTCTACTTTCCATACATCCCCCTCTTCTCAAGGTACAAGGTTTTGGGGATGGAGTGAAGTGTGTGGGACAAGGTTTACCAAGCCCCAGATCTTTACCTTTCCTTGGGACCCAAATTGAGCAGATGTCTCTGGAGATTTCTGGAGTCCTTCACAAGGAAAATGATCTTCGGATGTAGTTAAGGAATTAAATCACCTGAATGTTTGTGTTTGGGTAGGCTACCCCCCGCCATCAAACATGGCAGCAATTACCATGCTGGCTAATGATTACTGAGAAAACATGTACCCTCTGATAATCAAAGATTGCAGTAGGAAATCCCCTGCAAATGAAAGTTTTAATGATCACATCACCAAAAAATGTGGGATTTTTCCATCAAGCCGTGTTACTAGGAATACCCAGAGGGTATACAACTGGACCAGGGAATTTCCATTTGCCAGCCTTAAAGCTATGGAAAGGTGGCTTGAATTTGACTTCCGTGACAGGTTCGGAGCTTCTGCTATGCCACCCCTGCCATAGGCAATGGCTCGGGGCACCCAGTGGACCCAGGATCTTCCGCTTCCTGGACCATCCTGGCACGTCTAAGATCCAGTTGGAGCTATAATCAGAGTTTCCTAACCACATTATGGCATATTATAGCTATCCATCTATATATATCCGTCTATATCAATCCCGAATCCCATTATTTTTCGATGATTTTACTATATCACAATTTATCTTCACCATTTCCCATGTCCCACATACCAAGTCGATCCCTACGTTTAAGTGACCCTCCATGACCTTCCCGGCCCTTTTTCGGTCGCGTTTTACTAAGGAAGCTTTGGTAAGTACTGCGAGGGCCATGCCATCACCGTGATCAATTGCGAAGACATCGCACCTTGGACAGCAGGAGACGCATCCTGCTGGCCGTTTCCGATGGTTTCAGCTACCAGTAGGTGAATTATGATACCTTCATGTAATAAATGGATGGTAATACTAGGGACTTCAGTAATAAACCTAGGTATAGTGACGGACTGAAACTTAGAATGCCGCACCCCTTCAGGTCGCGCTGTCCTAAAGAATGCCGCCGCGGGGGCAAAATCTTAAAAAACCCTGGTAAAATGCAATTTTCGGGTTGCAGCAATTTGAGCTGGTCTTTTTGTAATGAGTCGTTCGTAGGTAAATTTTGTGAGAATTTACAGCGTAATATGAGATTGAGTGCCACACATAGAATGCCTCCGGCCAAAAAGTCCAGGTCACAGCATGTCAAACATTTGAAGCCCATATTTTCAAAATACTCGGTATACGTGGGGTTTTATGTACTTTGTGCAGCCCACATAGAATGCCGCCAAAAACATATACAAATGTCATCATTCTGTTGCAAAATCTCTGTTTTTTTTGTGAAACACATGGTTTGAAGGATTGTATAAATTTACTATTTCATATGAATAATTGTATATAAATCCAATCTCATGGGAGGTTTCCTTTCCTTTTTCCTTTCCTTTTTCCTTTCCTTTTTCCTTTCCTTTTTCCTTTCCTTTCCTTTCTCCTTTCCTTTCTCCTTTCCTTTCTCCTTTCTTTTCTCCTTTCCTTTCTCCTTGCTTTTCCCCTTTCCTTTCTCCTTTCCTTTCTCCTTTCCTTTCTCCTTTCCTTTCTCCTTTCCTTTCCCCTTTCCTTTCTCCTTTCCTTTCTCCTTTCCTTTCTCCTTTCCTTTCTCCTTTCCTTTCTCCTTTCCTTTCCTTTCCTTTTTCCTTTCCTTTCTCCTTTCCTTTCTCCTTCCTTTCTCCTTTCCTTTCTCCTTTCCTTTCTCCTTTCCTTTCTCCTTTCCTTTCTCCTTTCCTTTCTCCTTTCCTTTCTCCTTTCCTTTCTCCTTTCCTTTCTCCTTTCTTTCTCCTTTCCTTTCTCCTTTCCTTTCTCCTTTCCTTTCTCCTTTCCTTTCTCCTTTCCTTTCTCCTTTCCTTTCTCCTTTCCTTTCTCCTTTTCTTTCTCCTTTCCTTTCTCCTTTCCTTTCTCCTTTCCTTTCTCCTTTCCTTTCTCCTTTCCTTTTTCCTTTCCTTTCAACCAGACGGTTTTACACTTAGAATGCTGCCAAAAATGTTACACATAGAATGCGTCCACGGGTTTTGGGTGCATGGGTTGTATGATTTTTGCTGATTTCCACATGAACTATGCTTTCCTTGACGATTTTTGTCCCTCCCGGCTGCATTTGTAACACTTAGAATGTTTTCGGGGCATGTGTTTTATGATTTTTTCTGATTTCCACATGAATTATGCTTTCCTTGACGATTTTTGTCCCTCCTGGCTGCATTTGTAACACTTAGAATGCCACACCAATCCTTTCCTCTTTCCTTTCCTTTTTCCTTTCCTTTTTCCTTTCCTTTTTCCTTTCCTTTTTCCTTTCCTTTCTCCTTTCCTTTCTCCTTTCCTTTCTCCTTTCCCTTCCCCTTTCCTTTTTCCTTTCCTTTTTCCTTTCCTTTTTCCTTTCCTTTTTCCTTTCCTTTTTCCTTTCCTTTTTCCTTTCCTTTTTCCTTTCCTTTTCCCTTTCCTTTCTCCTTTCCTTTCTCCTTTCCTTTCTCCTTTCCTTTCTCCTTTCCTTTCCCCTTTCCTTTTTCCTTTCCTTTTTCCTTTCCTTTTTCCTTTCCTTTTTCCTTTCCCCTTTCCTTTCTCCTTTCCTTTCTCCTTTCCTTTCTCCTTTCCTTTCTCCTTTCTTTTCCCCTTTCCTTTCTCCTTTCCTTTCTCCTTTCCTTTCTCCTTTCCTTTCTCCTTTCCTTTCTCCTTTCCTTTCTCCTTTCCTTTCTCCTTTCCTTTCTCCTTTCCTTTCTCCTTTCCTTTCTCCTTTCCTTCCTCCTTTCCTTCCTCCCCTTTCTCCTTTCCTTTCTCCTTTCCTTTCTCCTTTCCTTTCTCCTGCCAAAAATGTTACACATAGAATGCGTCCAAGGGTTTTGGGGGCATGTGTTTTATGATTTTTGCTGATTTCCACATGAATTATGCTTTCCTTGACGATTTTTGTCCCTCCCGGCTGCATTTGTAACACTTAGAATGCCACACCAAACCTTTCCTCTTTCCTTTCCTCTTTCCTTTCCTTTCTCCTTTCCTTTCTCCTTTCCTTTCTCCTTTCCTTTCTCCTTTCCTTTCTCCTTTCCTTTCTCCTTTCCTTTCTCCTTTCCTTTCTCCTTTCCTTTCTCCTTTCCTTTCTCCTTTCCTTTCTCCTTTCTTTTCTCCTTTCCTTTCTCCTTTCTTTTCTCCTTTCCTTTCTCCTTTCCTTTCTCCTTTCCTTTCTCCTTTCCTTTCTCCTTTCCTTTCTCCTTTCCTTTCTCCTTTCCTTTCTCCTTTCCTTTCTCCTTTCCTTTTTCCTTTCCTTTTTCCTTTCCTTTTTCCTTTCCTTTTTCCTTTCCTTTCTCCTTTCCTTTCTCCTTTCCTTTTTCCTTTCCTTTCTCCTTCCTTTCTCCTTTCCTTTCTCCTTTCCTTTCTCCTTTCCTTTCTCCTTTCCTTTCTCCTGTCCTTTCTCCTTTCCTTTCTCCTTTCCTTTCTCCTTTCCTTTCTCCTTTCCTTTCTCCTTTCCTTTCTCCTTTCCTTTCTCCTTTCCTTTCTCCTTTCCTTTCTCCTGTCCTTTCTCCTGTCCTTTCTCCCCTTTTTCCTTTCCTTTTTCCTTTCCTTTTTCCTTTCCTTTTTCCTTTCCTTTTTCCTTTCCTTTCTCCTTTCCTTTCTCCTTTCCTTTTTCCTTTCCTTTCTCCTTCCTTTCTCCTTTCCTTTCTCCTTTCCTTTCTCCTTTCCTTTCTCCTTTCCTTTCTCCTGTCCTTTCTCCTTTCCTTTCTCCTTTCCTTTCTCCTTTCCTTTCTCCTTTCCTTTCTCCTTTCCTTTCTCCTTTCCTTTCCCCCCTTCCTCCCCTTTCTCCTTTCCTTTCTCCTTTCCTTTCTCCTTTCCTTTCTCCTTTCCTTTCTCCTTTCCTTTCTCCTTTCCTTTCTCCTTTGCTTTCTCCTTTCCTTTCTCCTTTCCTTTATCCTTTCCTTTCTCCTTTCCTTTCTCCTTTCCTTTCTCCTGAAACTCACAAATGCGATTTAGGGGACAACAACTAGCATATTCACACCAGAACAGGGGATTGCATAATAAATTTTATATACCATCAAGACTTTAAGTCTATATCTCTAATAGCAACGGACTGAAACTTAGAATGCCTTGGACCAAAAAAATATTGAAAGGGTCTCCAAATATGGCGATAATCATGCGCACTTAGAATGCCTCATAAAGTCCAGTTCGCAGGTTTGAATGTTTTAGCGATGGAGGCATTCTAAGTGAGGCCAAAAAAAAGGCATTCTAAGTGGCACCGTTAAAAAAATTGAGAAACATGGCGGCATTCTAAGTTTCAGTCCGTCACTATAATTTAGCTGGTTTCAGCTTTTAAGTGTTGGATACCCTCCAGGAATTACTTAGTAGTTTAACCATGTTGAATAGGTGAATCATATGAATGGGCCATTTTCCAAAGCTATGTTAAGAAAAACATGGAGGTTTATAGCTGGTAAAAGCGTAAAATTATTGCTGATGGATTTTTTAGCAAGCAATGCAGCTGATCACAAGATGGTATTTCATACAGTTTGGGGCACGGGTCAGAGTTGCGGTACAATACCTGGTAAATCAATGTTAATTAAGTAAGTGTTTTATACCATATATGTCCCATGGTATTCCTCGCGTTCTTCGAACATAGGAGGCCACTAACCCAGGTATTTTATCATTGTTATGGCTTTTTTTTTATGATGATATAATAGGATAAAACCAAAGCCTGTACATGATCGTACTATAGTTTTAAACTGTACATGATCGTACTATAGTTTTAAACTTATATGAAGCTGAGGTATCCTGAGGTGGGGACTGACCAACCAAGGTTATTAGTTTGTGTGATCTATGTTGGGTGCTTCGATTCCCGTGTTTGGTGTTCAAATCTTCATGTTTGGATGTAATCATGTGTGCATCCATGATGGATATGTTGGGTGCTTAAGCGCATCGTTCTGGCCGGTATCTCCATTTCTGCTTGCTTGCCCCTTAGTAATTTAGCTTGGCTCGCTGGAACATCACCATTTAGTTCGATGATTGTCCCATATCATAGGTGCTATGTTTAAAGGATTGAAGTTGTCCGGGCCATGTTGCATTGCCACAGGTCACTTCGGGTTATCACGACCAAAACATCGACATGCGACTCCAGGGATCCAGTTGCATCCCTTATAAACCCTTTAATTCATCAAGTTATAAACCAACTTAGCTCCCATAAATCAGCTACAAATCCCATGAAATCCTTATTTTTGCTTGGTTAACTCGCTATGTTCCCATGGTTTTCCCATGTTTTTTTTGGTTTAAACCATTGTCCCATGGTTTTCCTATGTTTTCCAATGGTTTTCCACCATCTTCCCTGGTTTTTCGTTCAGGCTTCGCCCTGGCCGCGAGGTCCCCCGCTTGAGTTTGGAGACAGCTCGGAAGCTGCGAGAGGAACTCTCCACACGGCGTGAGGCGATTGGGGTCGCTACATTTGATTCCTGATGGAGAATACCCCCTGGGATTTAATGGGGATTTATGGTGATTGAATGGGATTTTATAGTGATTTAATGGGTTATTAATGGGATATACACTCTGGCAAACTAACATTTACACTCTGGTAAACTGTCGCACAGCGAGCCTGAAAATCACCATTTTGAATCGGTAAATCAATTATTTCTGGGTATTTTCAATAGCTAGTTTATAGTGTTAGTTTACCTGATGGCTAGTAGAATCATTAGCGGTTAGCCATCATTTAATAGTGGTTCAATTTGGTGAATATTATTTATGGTTTGGAACACATATATTAGGAATGTCATCATCCCAACTGACTTTCATATTGTTCAGAGGGGTAGGTATACCACCAGCCAGTAATGTTAGTTTACCACTAACAGTGGTTAATAATGATGGCTAGTAGTGGTTAATGCTGGTTTATTAGGTTAATAGTTAACTATACATCAAACTAAATAGTGTTTAGTGGTTAATAATGATGGTTAGTAGTTGTTAAGTTAATAATGATTACCAGAGGTAATAGTGGTCAATAATGGTTAATAGTGGTTAATGGTTGATAATGATGATTAGTAGTGGCTAATAATGATGTTATATCTCCATTTTGGTGGATTAGCCCTCTGGTAAATGTTTGTTCAGTTTTGCGAACTGAACAATCACCATTTGGTATATATCAAGTGTTAATGACCCATTTTCAATAGCTATAGTATAGTTCAATTACCAGAGGGTAGTGCTGATCTTTATTTTGCGATTTGAGAAATATCTAACCAGCTAAGACTTGAATTTTTGGTATTCGGTAAAATTGGCAATGTAAAGGGGTCCTGAAATAAATCATTGAAAACCACACGCTTGCTCTACTGAAGTTGGATGTGAACAGTGATTAATTGATGTGTGTGTAGTTTGTGCTGGTTCCGGCTTATGATAAACTATAATTATTAAAATGGATACGGGATACATATGAATCAACCAGTATATATAATATGATGTGATAGGGATTTTCTAATGGTGAACATTGAAACTCAATGGTCGAAAAATGAAAGGAATTGTTAGCAAGGGTTGGCTTTAGGACTTAGGACGGACCCTTTGAGATGTGCAACAAAAATGATTGTTTGTTTGGTACTTGTTGGTAAGCACCCAACATGAAAGGTGACCATCAAGAAATCATGGTTTGATTTGTTCCGTGTACCTGAGATGCTTATTCATGATATGCAATTGGATCATGCATTTTTTTGAAACATGTTTCCAGTCAATCAAACTTGACTATACCAACTGTGTTTTTCATGAGTAAGAGTTGGGTACCCTACACACAAACATAAACTATATAACCAAGTTCTGCCAATCCTAAGGCCATCTTTGACCAACCCCATAATGTCCGAGATCGGCAACTGGCTGTTTCACTGCCCCGCAGGCTGTCAGGTTGTTCGTTTCCGAGGACGGCGAGCCACCTGTTTTGGTGTGTCCATCCCCAGTTGGATCCAGTGTTGGTTCATGGCTTAGAGGCTTAGACTGTCAACCCGGCTTAGTACTTAATTAATTGGCATTATGTTATGATGATAGAAATTATCAAAAACTAAGTTATAATGACTCAGTTAATTGGCATTATGTTATAGTACTATTATAATCATCAAAAAATGACGATAGAAATCACTGACAAACCAGTAGAGTCGGGGCATGGCCCAGCCAACAGGACATTGCAGCCTTGAAAGATGTGAACAACATCACGGAGAAAAAGACGTGGGGACGCTCATCATAGACTCATGATGCAAGAATGGCTCAGCCGAAACATGTGGTCGTGTGGAAACTGGAAACTCCCGAGTTTGGATTGGTTTCGATAGGTTTGGAAGATTATCTTGTTGCGTTCAGATGTCGCAAAACTTTCAGTTTCCATGTGAAATTTCCACATGTAAGGTACAGTACTTGTCTTGCGAAAGAAAAGTGAATCTTTCAAGTTACCATTGGTCAGTTCTACTCCGTATCCATGGCCGACCTCAACATATAGTCGACTATATGGCTATTTGATGCTATTTGGACTTTCGCCAGGAACTTGTCACAATCTTCCCAGATTTTCCAGGCGCAGCAAAAGCGCCAGTTTGAAAGCCATGGAGGTGAAACAAGGTGAGGAAGCTGCAGAGGAGCGAAGTCACCAGGATGGATCAGGATTCAATATCTGTATTCATAGGTGGTTTAAGATGGTTAAATACGGGCTAAGATTTTACACACACACACAGATATATATATATATATATAGATACACAACTATACACAATATAATTATGTATATATACTAGCAGTATATAGATCTTAATTGAGATGATTTAAACCCATGGTTCACCAAGATTTCTCAAGTCTCAAAAAACATCTCCCGCACGGCGAGGTGACCTAGGTGACCTCACCATTATGTTACTGGAGAGCATTGCTAGAAATTTGATTAAATTTGAATATGCATACTGCATATATATATATATAGTATATAGTATATATAGTATATATAAGTGTGTACTAATGTAAATGCACATGAATATTTATAATTAAATTTGAATATGCAAATGAATATTTATATATATTACTATCATATATGTGCGTGTGTACTAATGTACTGATCCTATTTATCTTGTTTGATAGTGATGTCCTCGATGAAATCATCCCAACAATGCTGTTCCCCAAATGCAGCTGATTTTTCTCCTTGCTGAATGCCTATTTTGGTTGGATCGAGCCACAAGGCTGTGCCTCAATCCACGTGTTTGTTCTGAATCATATCCTCATTTGATGTTGTTCAAATCTATATACATATTCTCCTCAGCACATCGTTTTTCCCAAACAAACTCAAGTTCTTCAACACCTAAGTCTCTGTCAATGGCAATTTCAGGTAAATTGGAGCTACCTAAGGGTTATAAGACCTGTGTAAGACGCTATTCCAATTGTTTCTGACCGTGCAGCATCATCGCAGGAGCTGGCAAATTTGGGGATTCCGGCACCCCTTCCTGGAACCTCTGCGAAGGCGTGGAGAGTTGGGGTTGAAGATTCGGATTCAAAAAAACCATCGAAACTTGGGGAAAATGAAGCCATCAGACCTTGAGGTTCAACCCCTGGATGAAAAGTGAGTTGTCCGAAGATGTGGAGTATGCCAAAACGACATATGGTCGTTGTCGGCAAAATGATTTCTTAATTTGGGCGTGCAAAGTTCACACTGAGCCCTGACAGTAAACAGTTGGGACCTCCCCAGAAGCAGTCAATAGTGGTGATTTCCCGTTGAGTAAATGTCACCCCTTTCTACAGTATTGGTTGAATCCCAGTTTTCTATAGTTTTCTCTCAATGCTATTGACGAAATTATTTTGAACCCCTATTATTTTATGATTTCAAATGGTTGAATAGCGATTCAGTTGTTGTTGCCATTTCCTCTGTTTGCCATGGTCAAATTCAGCCCACATACATCTAGTTCTCCCTCCTTCGCCCCAGGTTGCTGCAGAGGTGCGAATGTTCTTCGCAAATGTTCACCTGGTGAAAGATGTGATGTTCTTTGTTGATGGCAACCAAAATCAGGAGCGTGGAAGGGTTTATCTCATATATTCTAATAGGGTGGGGTTTAATCATCATGTTAATCTTGACTTGACATGATTAGTCCCGATATGTCCGAGTGTGATCCTTGACTCTTAGGCACTTTGGAAATTCCACTGCGCCAAGTTTTGATCTCTTGAGATTGCTGGCCTCTCGAAGTATTTCAACATTTTTTGGGCCAGGTTTAAAATTAATCCGTTTGGATTTGCATATGTTTTGTTGAAATGTATTTTCCCATTGGTGAATTCATCAGGGAATCTATAGGGGATATGTTTCTACGGGACCTATAGGGCATCCCACGACTAAGAATCATTTTGTAATATGGCTTTGCCTGAAAATATGCTCCCCCCCCCATATACCCTCTGGTTATTTAACAGTTTGCTATTGAAAATGGCCCTAGTCGAAATAGATGGTTTACCGAACTTAAAAATGGTGGATTTTTCCATGGCGAACTGTGAGTCATAACCAGATGGTACCATGTTGTTCATTTTCCCATTGTGTTTTTCATCATTTACCTGGCCAGGTGGCTAAAAAGGCTGGGTGACATGCGGAAAACCTGGGGATTTCAATGGGATTTTGGGATTCTTAAATTTAAATTCGATGTGATTTTATAGGGATTTTTTTAAAATAAGATTTATATAATATGTCATATGTCATATATATAATTATTGATAGGATATAGTATATACAGTATGGGCTATTGTATTTTGTTGGGATTTGAATGGAATCAGAGAAAACACTGAGATTTAGAGAAACGTGTCATCAATCATGGCTAGCTGGGAAATCCCCAAGCTAGCCGTGGAGGCGTATAGCTGGAACAGATTTTCCGGCACGCCACGTTTGATCACTGGAGGGAAACCGCCAAAAAACAAGACAAGTACTGATTAATAATTCATCACTGTTTTTCGCGGGATTTGACTCTTTCTGTTCTTTTGATTTTGAGGATGCTATAGCATAGTATAGCAGTATAGCAGTGTAGCGTGCATGGATGGTATTTGATGGTATTGGGGTTGAAGATCACTACATGATATAGAATCTTCAGAGTGTGGAGAACGGAATACCGTGGCACATTGGATTTGCAGTAAAACTAACAGCAGGGGAAACAAAACACAGTACAATATCAACATGTTCAGAGAACAGAGCATGAAATCATATGAAATCATGAATTCTTTTTGATTGGATAGGATAGTTGTTGTTTTTTTTCTGGTTTGGATGGGTATGGATAGGTATGGTTTTCCAGAGCACCAGAGCAGTGATTTTTTGTCGCCAGTTGTCCCAGTTCAGAGGAGAAAACACGACTGAACCCTAGGACCGTAGCCTAACGAATCATGGTTAGTTTGGGGAATCATCCAACCATTAGTGAACTATGACTTATCTACTCAGATTAGTGAACTATGACTTATTTTTGGTTAGTGAACTATAATAGTGGAAACATGATAAATCATGCTTACTTCAGGTTGGTGAACTATTATAATCTATTCAGATGTATCTATGAATCTTTAAAAAATTGCGAGATTAATTGGTGCAGTAACATAGCACGAACTTGTGATTCTTGGTTTTGTGTAGGACTGGGCAGCTGTTTTTTTTCAAGTTTTTTCCAGCCTCCAGCACAAAAGCACGCTATTGCGTGACAGGAAAAGAAGTCGAAACCTGGCTTTTTATGCTGCACAACAGCCCAGGAGGACTGGATGCAGCCAGGTGTATGCACTTGGGGTATGAGTTTTCAAATGTTTTCAGATCTCCCAGGTATTTTAAAACATTTGGATGATGTTTATGACAGCAAAAACCTGAAAAAGTCTGGATGTCACGTGCCGAAGTTTCTGAAATCCAACCTTGCACCACCAAGGGAACGAATCCAACAACAGCACCTTCTATGTCAACCTTGTAACACACGCTTGTGATACATAACTATTGGGTGAACCGCTTGTGATACACAACTATTGGGTGAGCATGCCATCGTCGTTTGCAATCCCGGCTCAAAGCGCATGACATGGTCATGGTGTTTGTATGTCTTTGTGGTATATGAAAAACTTGGATTCATAGTGAGCAAGATACCAGAAACATCAACAATTCAACAAACCATAACAACAGTCACTTCACCACTGAGAACGGCACCCCGCAGTTTCATCATGTTTCATCCATCCACGGTCCGCCAAGGTTGAGCGCAGCAAACCTGTTCGGCCTGACCAAAGATTCCAACCACTAGTCACCAGCTTTAAAGCTAATAATACACAATCTCACACCAACCCCCCCAAGAAAAACATGGTTTGTTCAAGTTTGTTCAACATATTCAAAACATTATAAATAACCCGTTCGAAGGCCACTGGTACCGCCATGGTGGCCGTGGCCTCTCCCGCTACTTCCGCAGCCTCCGAATTTACCTCGCCGGCCTCGAAGTACGACGCCTGGCCATGACCTGGCGGCGAGGTGTGACCGCCCTGGGAAACATGTGATTTTAACATATTAGTTTAAGTATGAACAAGGGATTTGAGATGATTTAACTATCAACAGTGGGAATTATATCAACAATTGGATGTTTACAATGACAAATTGTGATGGTGGATTCAATCATCAAAGCTAGGGATAATTTCAACAATGGGCATATTTTTGCGGACTAACCATTAGCAATATAGATATTTCATGGGGATAGTCATGAACAATTGATGATTGACAGGGATTTCAATATTACAAAGTAGGATTTTGAGATTTAAGTAAAGTTATGCAGTGACAAATGGGTCAAACCAGTTGAAACACTTACTAACCGACCGGGCCTAAGCAGATAGGATCTGTCGGCTGATCATCCAAATACCAACAGTTGGTGAGGTGTTTGTGGATTTTGGATGATTTTGGTGATAAATTTATAGGGAAGAGTTAGTGTGTGTGTGTTTTGTAATCTTTAGGCCATGTTCAGAACTTCCTATAAGCATCAAAATGGGTAATTATAACATATCCTCTGCGCCTGGTTTTATTTCTTTAAATATGTTTAATGACCACGGTGCATCACTAATTCTTATTGAAGATCACATGGGGTTAAGCACTCCTTAAGTTGTTCATGCATCCTGTGTCTGCAAATATGCGCGAGGCCATCCATCGTGAAGTAATATGCGCCAGTCGGGAAGATGATAGTGATTATAATCAACATATGTTGTTTTTTTCTCAACGAGATGTTGATATTGCTGGTTTTACTTCTGCGTGTATACAATTTTTATACGGTAATATTTAAAATGGCAGAATGATATGTGCCAGGGATAGTGACTAAGATTCAAACAATACTTGTTATTCTAGTGAGTTGTGAGAATTTGTGATGGGAATATATATTCGGGTAGATTCTCAGATGGTGTTTGCATCTTGGGATGCAAACATCACAAACTGGAATATTAGGGACCCTAAGGATGGGAGCACTAGGGATTTCACCAATCAAGATTAGTTTGTTTTTTTAAATCATTCAACCATCAAGAAGCGTTTTTTTTTTACATATTTCCCACAGGTTTAACCACAAGATGTGGAAACATCAGGGATTTATAACCATCATAGATTGCATTATTGACGATTATTGATGGCTGGGGTTGCCCTCCAAATATTTGAAATCCACCATGATATATTTGGACGAATGGCATAATGGGATAAATCATAAACATACCGGAATATCCAGAGATCAGTTTGCGACTGTGGTGAATAAATCCAAATATCTCTGGGGGCTGGCTGTATTTGTCACCAACCTCAAGCAGCCACAACGAATGATGTTTCCCGGTCAACGATGGCATGACCCTCCAGTACACTAACATGGATATGCCAAATCCACCATGAATGTAGATCCTGTCCTAGGAAAACCTATGGATTTCCATTGCTATGCAAACGTTGGAGGGGTCAGGTGTCATGAGTTTCACCCTCTGGAGAAAGCGAAACTCAAGATTTGAATCTGTGACTCTTTACGGCTTTTTAAAAGGGGAAAAGATGATGTTTTCCATGGGGGTCTGGTATCCTATTTTCAGACACATCCATTTTCAAATGTCCAGTAGGTACATGTAAGTAATTTGGTACACCCAAAAATCAACCATCGCATGGCCATGTTCTGGTCATATGATGTCATCGCTCTACATCGTCCCGTGACTGGGCATACCGAAAACATGGTGACTACGGCATTGGGTTTTTCAAACAGTTTCTATAAAGGCCATGGTAATTTCAGGCTCCTTGACAGTTTTGACAGCGAAATTGATCCCAGCTGAGATTTGGATCATTCAAATCCACAGATTTCCTCACGTCTCCTAAGGAAAGGCTAGAATCCAACATAGGTGAAGGGACCTATGGAAAGGCCCGGGCAAACTGGTTTGTGTAATGTAAAAGTTCTGCTGGCATCATAAAACTTACTGAAACTCCTCCTGGGATGTGCTGAAGGTGATATCATAAATCCACAACTTGGGTAAGTTATTTGGTGATTTCTCTTTATTCTTTGTTTCTTTAAACTATACTCTCCGTATACCCTGTGTGTCCAGAGCCTATCTGGGATAGATCTTTTGCAACGGACCTAAATGGGAATCTACTGGGAGTGCAGCTGGGGGTGTAAGATGTGCATACAAAACTCATCGGGCCATTGTGAAGCAATTCTACTTATGCAATGAAAATCAACGAGAAAAAATCATCAAATGGTGCCCCACTGTCTCGTGGAGAAATTGTGGAAAGGCCTATTGAAGCCGTGGGAAGACCTATTCCAACATGGCAATGGAAATTCCACCATTGAAAAGTCCCATGATGTCCCCATAAAAAAAGGATTTCTATTGGGCCTATAAAAACAGGGAATGTCCCATGGGATTCCATGTTTACTGGAGGGTCGGCCCCAAAGAAGCTAAGAAACCTCCAGATTTTGATGGTGATTTAGCACCATTCCCAACAACATGACCATAAATTGAGGATACCTGATACCTCCATTATTTTCAGACACCAGATGGTAGTTGATGTAGTTGGGTTTACCAACACAAGTTTTCTGTTGCACCTCACAAGTCAGTGGCCCAGATGTGGCGAGCCGGTGATATTTTCACGGCGTTTGTCTTGGATCATGGTGACAGATGTTTCCCCAGAGGAACTGGAAATAAGATCCACATGCACAGCTGGGAGGTTTCAATGGGCCAAAATCATGGGATTCAATACTAAAATGGTCTACGTCTACTTAGTGATTTTGGGGTAGGAAGACATGTTTTGGGACCAATGAATCACCATTTTTAACAGGTAAACCTCTATAAATGGGCCATTTCCCATGGCTATGTTAAATAGCCAGATGGTAATTACCCATGTTCTTTTGATATGGGGGATGACTCATGAGAAACCACGATGGATCGATATGCCTTTGGGGGAAACCTTCCAGGTGCACAAAGCCTTTCACGTCCGAAGCGGAGAAATTGTGGCCATCAAAAAGGCCAAAGAGACCGTCGCGGATCGTGACGTTGGAGGCACGGTAACCTGGAGGTCAACCCCTTTTTTTGGGCCTGGTAGGGGGGCCAAACCCATGCATTGTTATTGGGGGCAACCTTCAAACATATTACGGTTGGTACCCCTTGTATTCGTTTCCTGTTTAAACAAAAATCCTGGGTTAACATTCTAAAGTCATAAAAAGTCTGTAATAGGAGATGGTTGTTGGTGATGTGCCTAGCGCTGGCACTGAATCTGACTGCGACTGGGGCGATATAGATTGATAAAATATGATAAAATCATGTTTGAAACAGACCGTGCCCTGTGATACAAGTTGGTGCCCCCTGGTTACAAGTTGCTGTATAAACCAACCTAAAGATAGTATATTAAAAAACAAAATATTACATTATAATTCTATTAGATATAATCCATTTGTCTAAACCAACTTAACCATCTTTGGATGCACAAATCTGTAATCCATTGCTCTCTATCCGCGCGCAGGGATTGGCTTCACAGCCCTGAGGGAGGTGAAAGTCATGCAAGCGATCCAACATCCCAACGTGATGCTTGGGCTGTCAATCTCTGCATTTTGGGGGTCCCACTTGGGGTGCAGTTGAGGTTCCCTTTACTTTATGGGTACCCTCTGGTAATTTAACATAGCTATTGAAAATCACCATTTTTAATGGGTAAATCCACTATTAATGGTCATTTTCAATAGCTACGTTAAATTACCAGAGGGTATATTGTAGTTATGGTAATAACCTGCATAAGTTGGGATATGGGGCCCCTGTAACTACGGTGATATAGCAGCTATAGCACTTCCAAGCATAGAGTCACTGGCCATTTCAGGTATCAAAATCGGATGCACCTATCATATGGAAGGTTTATAGGGATCGTCTGAAGCTACCGTTCATGCCATGGTCAGGGCGAACATTGGTTGTTTTGCCATAAGATGGGATGGTCATCAATCCAGAAATAGGAATATTTATACCGATCCTAAGGATTCACACTATGGGATGGATGTTCTTAATTAAACCATATATATATATATATACATATAATGTTCTGATCATGGCACATATGATTTTTGTTTGATGTGTACTCCAGAATCTGACGCTATTTTATCATTGTTCTCACTATTTCATGGCCATGGGAGCCCTTGAAATCCTGATTGACCTCCACTATCAATGTGGTAAACCCAATGGTAAACCTCCAATGGTAAGGACGCGTTATAGAGTCCATGTTTGCTGAGACCGGGATGGTGATGGGTTGACCACATTACTGTGTTTAATTGTTTGGTTTACATGCACATGTTTGTAGTTGTTCCTATCTTTCTTCCCTATCAGGAATTATTTTCTAGTTTCCTCACGGGGTTTCGTACATGTTATCGAACTCTGCAGAAACCGGCCAGATTTCCCAGCTCATTCTTGTTCACCCAGATTCTTTGTTTGTTTTTCCATATGATGTTTGCCTCACGGGGTCCTAATTGAATTCCGTGGTTCGATTTCAATCAGGCGCCTGGAAAAGGCAAAGATGATACCGTTAAACTTAATCATCCCATATATACATAATTATCCTGAAGTAGATAGAATATGGTAGTTTTTAAAATTAATCTCATTTTAGTGATGATGATTGAAAATTGAAAATGTAATATTCATTTATCTACTTTAGGATGACTGTATTATACCATCGGTACATTCATCATTTCATCATTTCTGAATCGGTTATTCCACGGCCCAATATCCATTCAACAATCTCAGGATGACCTGCTTAGACGTCTTCGTGGAAGGGCAGGCAGTGCATCTAGTGATGCCGTACATGGATACGGATCTC
Source organism: Cladocopium goreaui (assembly GCA_947184155.2). NCBI lineage: Eukaryota > Dinophyceae > Suessiales > Symbiodiniaceae > Cladocopium > Cladocopium goreaui. The sequence goes on from CAMXCT020001112.1 coordinate 2,418,868, forward strand.
AAGAAGATCATTGAGGCTCGACTGGGGATGTGGAGAAGATATTTGGGAATCATGTGCACATGGGGGATATACCCAGTAAATTTACATAACTCCTGACAGATAGCTTAATTTACATCATTAAATCCCTTTAAAGTCCCATTAATCCCATGAAATGTTGGTTTAAATCAGCATGAAATTCCTATACATTCCCATTAATATCCCATATTAAGTCCCATTAACCCTCCATTAGATCACCATTAAATCACCATGACAACACACATTATATAGCCACCTTAGTTAGTAGATGGTTTATCCATTGAAAATCCCATCTTTTACGGTGTTTGATAGGCATCCCAATTTCAATAGTTACCAGCTATCATTATCCCAACAAACCCACATTAAATCCCATTAATTGATAGATCATCAACTGTTACCCCGTTATCCTTCTCGTTATCCCGTTATCTCGCAAACGATTTCAAGTGTATTTGAATACATACGAGTCCATCTCCAATTTTATGAATACACTTGAACCCCATTAGATCATCATACACTTGAAACCTAAAATGGAGGCACATTAGTACCATATTTTTGGCCATATTTTCTGAGGATATTCCCTGAAAAATAGGCATCAAAAATAGGCCAAACATATATGGAATCGGTACCTCCAATAGTCTCCAATGAATCGGTTCCTGAAAGCCACATTTTTGGCCATCGCCATGTCGCCATCGCACCAGGACACGTCCATAGACCTCACAGAGGTGCACTGCAAGTGCTTGGCGCAGCAAGTGCTTCAGGGCCTTGGAGCGTCCCTGGGCGTGGATGGCGTGGTGCTCGGCCTTTAATGGGGAGAAAAATGGAGGTTTAATGGGGATTTAATTGGATTTCATGTTGACTAAATGGTGATTTAAGTGGATTAAATATGGTTTAATTCATGGGATTGATTTTATAGGGGTTTCATGTTCGGCTGTGGTCTAGGCCGGCCGTGGGACTTATATAGCCGCCATAAGAGACTGGATTTTACCTTCAAAATTGATGATTTGCACAATTATATACTCAGTTTCTGTTTGAAGCTTTTATGGGTTTTGAATGGCTTTGGAAACCGTGTGAATGTGCGGGTTTGTACCAACATTTTTTAGGCATGTGCCGGGTAAAGCTTGTTCCTGGCGATAAACATCCAGTTTTTTTTAGGGGATCTCCAATTGCCACGTTTGATGCCCGGACGATGCATGTGGTCCTGCAGGGGTTGATTGCGTTGCGATGACTGGATACGTTTGCCAGTCACTGGCATATTATTTTGGTTAGAGTCTGCGTGGCTCAACCATCAGCCAAAAGGGAATTTGTTAAAAACAAGCAGGTATTGACGGTATTGATACATATACTTTGCACATATTTATTGTTTCTTGTATACATTTAACATATACACACACATATTATATATATACATACACACAGACACACACACACATATATTACATATATACATAATTATATATATATATATATACATATATGTGTGTAATAGATGTACTGAAATTTGCTGTTTTAAAATATTTGTGTATATATACATTTATACATACATATTACAGGTACATATATATTATCATATACAGTATATATATTTATTTATTCATTTTATATATATATATTTATTTATTCCACATTTGTAACATGCACATCTTGTTGTATCACTTGCATCACTGTATCATTTTTTGATCATATCATTTACTACTGTATCCGGATGATGCCTTACATGTTCCTATGCGGCAGGTTACACGAACGTTTCTTCGTGCATAGAGATGCTTGGTGGGTGGACACCGCTGACCGAACATTTTTTTGATGAACTGTTTCAACTTATTACCTGCTTAGGTGTTTTTTTTACATACCATGTCAAATACTGAATCAACCCACCCCAAGTTTGATTCTTTTGGTGTTGATCATTCTGACGCAGTTGGACAATTGTGCAATTGTGATCCGGCTGAAATTCCAACTGATGGTTTGCAGCGGATTCAAGACACTCTGCAAAATGAGTCCACTCAACTCTCGGTGGTTTCAGATACGATGTTCATGGGATGATGATGCCCACTGGACCGCGTCATATTTTATACAGGGCTTGTTGAAACAACAACAACAACAACAGGACAACAACGACAACGACAACAACAACAACAGCAACAACATCAGCAACAACAGCAGCAACAACAACAACAACAGCTGCAGCTGCAGCTGCAGCAGCAATAGAAGCAGCAATAGAAGCAGCAATAGAAGCAGCAATAGAAGCAGCAATAGAAGCAGCAATAGAAGCAGCAATAGAAACAGCAATAGAAGCAGCAATAGAAGCAGCAATAGAAGCAGCAATAGAAGCAGCAATAGAAGCAGCAACAGCAACAGCAGCAACAGCAGCAGCAGCAGCAATAGAAGCAGCAACAGCAGCAGCAGCAACAGCAACAGCAACAGCAGCAGCAGCAACAGCAGCAACAGCAACAACAACAACAGCAACAACAACAACAGCAACAGCAACAGAAGCAGCAGCAGCAACAGCAACAGCAACAGCAACGACAACAACAACACCAGCAACAGCAACAGCAGCAGCAGCAACAGCAACAACACGACAAGCAACAACAACAGCAACAGCAACAGCAACAGCAGCAACAGCAACAACAACAACGACGACAACAACAACAGCAGCAGCAGCAGCAACAGCAACAACAGCAGCAGCAGCAGTAGCAGCGACAACGACAAGGACAACGACAACAATAACAACAACAACAACAACAACAACAACGACAACAACAACAACAACAGCAGCAACAGCAACACCAACAGCAACACCAACAGCAACAGCAACAACAGCAACAACAACAACGACAACGACAACGACAACGACAACAACAGCAACAGCAACAGCAACAGAAGCAGCAGCAGCAACAGCAACAGCAACAGCAACAGCAACGACAACAACAACACCAGCAGCAACAACAACAACAACAACACCAGCAGCAGCAGCAACAGCAACAGCAGCAGCAGCAGCAGCAGTTGCAGCAGCAGCAGCAGCAGCAGCAGCAACAGCAGCAGCAGCAACAGCAGCAGCACAACAACAACACCAGTAGCAGCAGCAGCAGCAGCAGCAACAACAGCAACAAGAACAACAACAACAACAACAACAACGACAACGACAGCGACAACGACAACGACAACCACAACAACAACAACAGCAGCAACAGCAACAGAAGCAGCAGCAGCAACAGCAGCAGCAGCAACAGCAGCAACAACAACAACACCACCACCAGCAGCAGCAGCAGAAGCAGCAGGAGCCAGGCACACGGTCATGGGTCAATAGTGGGACTATTCGAATGGGTTCATAAAATCACATCCACTTTCCAAGCATTTTGCTGCCAGGAAACTGGTGGGTTTTGACCCTAGGGGATCAATGCTGAACACCATCTGCACAAATTATAGCGAGGACAAACGAGGCAATGAGGTGGGTAAGTCAGATTTAACATGATTTAACGAGGTAAAACTTAATTTTGTTCTGTGAATTTCCAACTCGACGTGGTAGCCTTGTATTGGTTTGTTGCATGTTTGGACTGGGTTAGAAAAACTTGTGGGGAGCCACAAAGTTTGATTTTCCGTCACTAGAGGTCCAACTCCACAAAAGAAAGGAAAGACACTTTTGCGGTGTAGGAAAGTTTTTTGAATGCATTGTGCCCGAGCTTGCTTGCTTTCATCACTATGAGCATGAAAGAGCTGCAAAGAAAACTATTAAAAACAAATCATTGTACGATAAGTTTTTTTGGGGTCAAGCTGTCGAACTTGCTCTTGTTTTAGTCACCATTACGCTCAAAGTGCTGGTGACCAGTCCTACCCTTGAGGCAAGCCCGATCCCCAAACTAAACTTCTCAGTGGCGAAAGAGTTTTTTTGTTCGCTTGGCTTGGGCTACCCCACAACCTTAAACTTTAAACCCCTACTCAGAAATGACGAGGGGAAGTCTTCTGTATTGAACATGGGAACTAGCGAGGCGTCCCGTTGTCACACGAGGCAACCCCAAAATAAACTTTTCAGAGGGGAATTTTTTTTTCTGTCGCTTGGTTTGGGCCCCACCACAACCTGAAACCATCAGTCCTTATTGAGAAATAACGAGGACAAGCCTTATTTCCATCACCATCATGCGAATTAGCGATGCGAGGCGTTAAAACTGGGGAACGAAATAGCACACGAGGGAGACGAGGTAAGAAATAAAGTTATTTTGGCAGACACCATTCAGCCAGCCCAAAAGATGGGTTCAATGTTACCAGACCGCCTGGATTTGACCAACTAGATTCAGCAATCAGATGTTTAAACCAAGAAAACAAACAACGAATTCAATCCCGTTCAATCTTGAGTTGGTTGTTAAGCCCAAGTAGTGTGTATATTATATAGTGGATCCTCCCGCTTAAACAGCCCACGGAAAGCATGGTGGAACGTAGGGGATGAAACCGTATAGTTCGGACCACAGAATGGGTGTGTGTAATAATAGGAAGCTGGGATTACTATGCTGAAACATTGTGTTTGACGAACGTTGGAATTTTGCTCATTTCAACTTTAATCCAATATGGATACATGTTAATATCAACGCGGTACTTAAATATTGCCTAGTTGAATTAAACAGGTCATGCTAATCATATTCAGTTTATTGGGTGGTTGAATTTTAGCAATGTCATACTGACCATAGTGGATACATCAATATTAGATACCTTGGTTACCTTCGTGATACTAACCACATTCAAAACACTATCCAATACCGGGTGAACGCCATCGAGGACGTGACCCCTAACAACGTGCTGCTGAGCTTCCGGACGGGCCTTGCCAAGCTCAGTGCCCGGCCAACATGTGGGACTTCACCGTGAAAACCTATGAAAAATGGTGGATTGAACCATCCCATATGCTCCATGTCTGGTATGTTTGCCTACAAATCTGGATGATTTTTAGAGTGAATGTTGGTGAATATTCCATACATGGAGCATTTAACCATGTAGACTGGTGGGTTTAACTATGAAAGAGGAATAACAATAGAAAACAAGACGACATTGTGGCCCGATAAAAGAGCAGGAGGGAGTAGATCAGAAGAGGATAGAAAAAAGAAGATGTGAAGATGCCGGGTAAGGAGTGATGATGGAACGCAATCAATGATGAATGAGGTTGTTGATGCAGAATCTATGCAGAATGATTAATGAGTGTATAATGAGTGATATTGAAGTTACTATATCATGTTTGTATTTGTGTGTCCCCATGGTGTCTATCTAGATAACTGGAAACTGCTGGATATGGCACTATGGAACCAACCTGGCAATGGAAAATCATGGCAAAGACATCGTAATTTCCAGGAATTTCCAGACGATGGTTGAGTCCCTTAAAATCCTATCAAACCCACAATTTTCATCAATTTTCCATATAATAATTAACGTCCATATTTGACCGTTAAATCCCAATTTTTCTCACCAAATCCTTCTCCTTTCGCCCCAAATTTCAAGGCGACTTTGGCTTCACTCGATCTCTAAGCTCCAAGCGTCCTATGACCACCATGTGCACCACGCTGTGACCTGACATCGGAAATTTCACGGCTCTTGAGAGCTGATTTCTTTGGATAAACTTGGGTGTTTCCCTGACATTACTTGGATTTGCGGAAGGCTAGGTATAAACATGTATATGATTGTATATGTACGTAATTATACCCAATACTTATTGACTTATTGGGTATATCTTTGCGATGACATTTGGACTTATCCCTTTGTCATTTACATGTTTTTGATCCCATACAGTCTTATCCCCTCATGTGTATATAATATATATATATATTCGGATTGTATGCTGATGTTTAGTTAAGGGTGATCGTCCGTATAGGAATCAACGATTCAAACCCCGCTACATCCAGGCTGATCTCCACTTTTCAGGTTGATGTTTGCAGTCCGAATATGTTCTACTGGATGGAGTACTCGTATAGCAACATGCTTAGATTGCGCGACATACTGGTATCGTGTTTTTGGGGTTGTTCTAGCTGAATTTGTGATACAATAGAAGTTCTTCCTTTTCTTTTTGCAGGCTATCAATCAACCACGAAGTCCAAGATTATCTCACTGGAACCTGGAGTTTCATGTTCACATCATCACACACTGGGATTATCTAGTATTTTGCTAAAAATGGGACATATACATATATCATTTACTGCTATGGGGTTCAAACACACGTACATAATATCAAAATGATGAAGTGTGAATCTACCGCCATATCATATCTTTCTGGAAAAAAAAAGGCCCAGTGCCCAAGGTTGCAGGCCTTGATCAGCTGGATGTTCCACCATCTGGTGAATCAGTTTACTAGGGGTAACTAGGGCATCCCATGTATAACTGGTGAACAACACACACATACATATCATATATATATATATACTCTCTGGTAAACTAACATAACCATGGAAAATCACCATTTTTATGAGAAAACTCACTATTTATTTCTATGGCAATTTTCAATAGCTATGTGAGTCATTACCGGAGGGTATATACCTGTATAAACGCTGTAACTCGTCGTGGGGAGATCCTCCAAAGAGGGAGATTCCATCAAAAAAAACAATCATTCTATCTATCCAATTCTATCCCATTTCCTTATAGATTATATCCGCATAGAATATAGCTTTTTGCCAACGTCTCAGTGGATTGGTTTAAGGGAAAATCTACAGGAAACTTTGGTTTCCACCAACAATAGGGGTTTCCTGTAGGTTTTCCTTCAAATTTACACCAATCGGATTGTAACTAACCTACTGCAACCTGCACCACCACTTAGTCTTGCTGAAATCCGATGAACGTCTTTAGATCCCCCGGGGCCCAGGTGGTATCGTGCGCCCGAACTCCTCTTCGGTGCGAAGTTCTATGGCACCGCTGTTGACCTTTGGAGCGACGGGCCGGCCTGGACCCTTTTTGTGCCTCCGGAAGAATGTGGGTGACCAGTTTAGACCAGTTTTATTGTGGGATATTATACTAATATTGTGGATGAAACATAACTAATGGCAAATAGTGGCTAATAGTGATTAATTAATCAGTGATTAATACCTGATTAATGGGGGTAAAATCTATATCTGGTTGATGGTTTGGAACATGACTTTTAAAACTTTTATGACTTTCTATATATTGGGCATGTCATCATCCCAACTGACAAATATATATTTTCAGAGGGGTTGAAACCACTAACCAGACTATTGTGGATGAAACATAACTATATAATGGATTATTATTATCACTTTTATTACTATATATAGCTCAGACTTTATGTTTCATTTGTTTTTATTGGATACAACCGTATATTAACAATGAGTACGGTAATCGGATTAACATTAATATTGTGGAACAATATTATTGAACTTATGGATCCTTCCTGTAATGACTTACAGTTGGATACTGACTACCATATTTGATACTAATATTCTGAAGTATAATTTTCCTGTCGCTTGACGACGACAACAACTATTTATGATTGATGGACAATGTCGTCAACCCAATGCCATAAGCCATCCCCAATATAGGAACATAAGATTCCAAACATACAATAGTAGTTTGCTAAGGTATTAACCCAAGGATGAATATTCCAAATAATATGTCCAACTATTCAAAGATATTCCAAACATGTTCCTCGAGAGAAAGCAGATAAATTCAGATACAATGTTCAACATTCCAAGAGTGCCCTCAAAAATACCGGACAATACCCAATAATGGTTCAATGCAAGAGAAACTATTCCAACAATATTTATTCTAACCATATTCCAAGAACACTTCTAGTATCCCAAGAAATTCCAATCAATTCCACGACCACCTTTATTCCAACAATGTTTTTTTTTCTTAGATATGAACAACTGTGTGTATATATATATGTGTGTGTGGCATATGCATGTCTACTAGTATTCCAGTATCCTTTAAACATGTTCCACGACGATGATGTTCCAACATGTCCCATGCAATATATATATATACATATTCAGATATAACATATTCCAATAATACTCCAATACCTATTACTATTCCAATAGAGCTCAGTTATTCCAACAATTTTCCTACCATATTCTATCAATGTTTCAATAATATCATTGTTTCCTGATATTCTACTCAGATTCCAAACATATTCCAAGATGATAGTCATCGAGTCATAGTATGAACAGTAATAGTAGGATTAATATTCAGTCATAATAGTTGTTTGGATAGTTGGCATATGCCAATTGCAATATATTGGGCTAGTCTTTGTTGTGCCAATAATATCACTATATTCCTTTCATTTGCTAACCATTTTCTAAGATTCTATTCACTTTCTTTGGTTGGGTATGGTATGTGAAATCTGTAAAGTATTTTTTGGTATACATATATGATAAATATAGTAAACTATAGTACAGTATAACATAATTTAATAATGATATATGGAAGTAACATAAATTTTCTACAATATGTATGTTATAACATAATACAATTCAATGTATTGTGCTAAAATATTATTTAATGCAATATAATACAAAAGAATAATATGTAACATCATTTAACTTAATATTCGTAATATCATATAATATATTATTTTTGGTATATCAGATTTAACACACTGTAATACAATATCATAATGAATATATGTATAAAACAATAATATATAATTATAATGTACATTATGTAATCTTTACGATATGTAACATATAAACTTTAATAATAAAGGAATTGCAATTAATTTGGGTTCAATTGCAATTAATTTGGGTTTGTTTTTTTGAATGTCCCTTGGGCTTTTGATTCCATGTAATTCTGGGATTTTCATCCATATGTACACCACATGTTCAGAGGTATTGGAGAAGCCCGTCAGCGGTCCATGTGTTTGACAGAAGGGATGCTGTGAGCCCTACGCGTTTCTGAATCTTGTTGTTCTTTGTCAAATTAAATTCATAGAATCTCCGCAGACACAAATGAAGTGACTTTTAAGTGCGCCTAATGAATAATTAGTAATTAGTAGGTCTATTTTCAGGCATATATCACATGCAGGGACTCAGCTTCATTAAATAGGACTGGTATATTGCAGGAATCCTTTCGGATCCGGAAGCGGCGGGCCACCAGCAAACCCCCACAAAAACCACAAACAAAACACAATCAGCGAGGGAAGGTAGTCACATGTGGCCCAAAGTTTTGTCTTTTTGCTTTTCTTTACTGTATTTTCCGCGCGTTTGGGCTCCCAGTGGTTTTGGATCGTGGAGTAATTTTTGAATTGTCACAAGACGCGCAAGACGCCCAATTTCACCGGATTTGTGTGTGATTTAATCGTGTGATTACTTGCCTTTGATAACCCGGTGGTGTTTTTTACATGCGTGACACACCCCGCATGGACATATTCGCTGCATGTTGTGTTCCAGTGTTTGTTAAGTCACTGAAGGAGGCTTTTTTTTCTTGTTCGGTAGGAAAGCAAAATTGCCTGACAAAAAAGATGCATATAACTGTTTCCTCAAAACGTGCCAAATACTTTGCCAGCATGAGTGAGTTGGGCCGTGGTCTCTAGTTTCAGCCAATTGCAGGAAGACACACACAGACACACATTGAACCACGTGGCAGCAAAGTGGCAACAAACCCATATCTGCATTTTGCTTAAAGGACGTATGTGTATATATATATATATATTTATTTATGTCTCATATTTCATATATATATATACATATATTTATATACGCAGACGCAATCATATTATATATATATGTTTGCGTGGTGCCGAAAATTTTCGGACATGACATGAGGTTTCATTTTGCACCAATTTTGTTCAGGGTGTTGAGGACTGTGGTGAACTGTTTTCCCTGCTTTGTACTTTCAAAGAAGTATTGAGCCGATGCTGCCGCGGATTTGAGGATTCTGCACTAGGCTACTTCATGCTATTTATTTGTTTATGCAATAACTCTTGCACGAGAGTGTAGTGTTCTTTGAGCAAAGCAATTTTCACTTCATACACGATTTAGGCACTCAGTTTGAAAAAAAGCCAACCATTTTCAAAGGACACACTTTCCCTAGGAAAGTGCAGCATCACTTTCAAAGAGGGCAGCAGCTCTGTGACAAGAGTGCAGTAAAGCCTAGCTTTCAATGAGTCTTTCAAGATATACAGTATCCACACAGATAAAAAGCATAGTGTTACCTTTCAAGTTCGGTCCTTTGACATACAGCTGTCCTTTCAGAAAAGTCTGTTGCCATATGCAGTACATACTGTTTCAAGACAGTCCAGTTTCTTCCCTTGAGAAGATGCAGCATATTCCATAGATATAATCTTTCAACATATCATGCGCATTGGTAAAAGCGTGTCGCTTGCTTGTAAGAGAGTGCCGCGTCGCTGTGTGCAAAAAAATGTCTAGAAGAGCGCAGCATTTCTGTGAAAAGAACGCGGAATTTCCTTGAACATGATGCAACCTATATTGTTTTAAGTTCCGGGAGTCCTCAAAATGTGCGGCATTCTTCCGAAACGATAAGCATTCCTCCGAAAGCAAGCGCCATCCCTTTACTAAAATCTCTCCCGTAACATATATATATATATATATGTGTATGTAATTATAAATATATACACATACATGTATATGATGTACATATATGCATATCATATCATACCTCATATAATTATATATATATGCGGTTGTTCCATGGATTGTTGAAAAAACACAATATTCCGTTAATAAACAATGTAGTAGCACTTTATGCAATTTTACCCTTGAGAGAGTTCTGGAATACAATACTTCTTTGAAAGAGTATTATTGACTACATGTAGGCATGTTTTTTCAGGAAACTTCTTGGCAAAGAAGTTGAGGAAAGAGGCTTTACAAGATAATGGCTGCAACACTGTTTGTGTGAAAATAAGGGCCACGCCTCTTTGTTTCATTGGCTATTGGGTTTGCACTTTTTGCCCTGAGAAACCCACAGGCAAGTATTGCACTGGGACTGGTTGGGGCATAATCGTTGAATTACCAAAATATTGGAGCGTGATAGACTCATTAAAACACAACTAGTACATAATGCAACAGGTACGGTCCGACTTAGTTGATGAGTTTCCAGCTCATCAAGTACTGCAATCTCATGGGTATCGCATGCACTGACTAGTGTTTATTTCATGCTCATTAACGGGTGGAATCTGTCCATCGTTTGGTGGGGGTTGATACTTTAAGCATTGGGGATTCCAGCGAAATTAAATTGCAATAAATTAAATTGCAATAAACCCAAGTATATAGCAATTCAGAAACATCGATATGGTAGATCTTGGGTTGCAAAAATGTGAACCTGACTTCTACCAAAGTCGTTTGACTTTGGTAGATCTTCCATTGCAAAACCAAATATGGTAGATCTTGACCCTTCAAAATGTGATAGCAAGATCTACCATATTTTGCTGGGATAAGGAACATCTACCAAAGTCAAACGACTTTGGTAGAAGTCAGGTTCACATTTTTGCAACCTGACTTCTACAAAATCATTTTTTTTCAGACCAAAATTGTTGCTATTAATTTGGGTCTGGATTTTCCCACTTTTCTACCAAAGTCGATCGACTTTGGTAGATAATTGGACCCTAATTAATAGCAACAATTTTCCAATCAATTTTCAGGACTTCAATTGGTAAGATTTCTGAAGGGTGTTTGTGGTCACTAAGCCCACCAAACATTGATAACAATCTTGAGGACCATGATTGCCCCATATTGCTCCAATATTGCTTTTGTAGACCCTGATTTTTGGTCGATCCAACCCAACTAGACAAGCTACATAATGGGATGCCTACTGACTGCGCTGCACACAACCTCACAGAATTCTTCTGTGCAGGCCTGTGATACGACTGATCATGTTAGGCAATTTGCAGACCCTTCCGTCATTTGATGATAAAGAATTTCATTACACGCGCTTCCATCCAGAGTTTCACTTGTTTTTGATTTCACGGCATGGGCTCGTATGGACACGTATACGGCTAGCCACTACACGGCTAGGCCCCCAAGACCAAAGTTATGGAGCAAGTCTGTATAAAGGTGAGGTGTGCCCTTCCAAATTGCAATATTTGTTGCCAAAAATGCAGTCAGGAGTGAAACAAATTTTGCACCAACAAAAAACATCGCAGCCAAAGCTACCACTTGCTTGAGAAGGGGTCGCGTTCGCATAAAGTGCATGTCCATGAGGAAGTGCAGTATTCATTGCACGCCCCTTTATCAAAAAATAGTACTTGCTCAAGAAGTGCCGTATCCTTCAAGAATATGTAGTGCTTACATCAGAAAGTACCGCCAACAAGTGGCACGCTGTAGTTCCATACAGCAGTCTTTTTGAGAAGTTGGGTGCCTTCAGAAAACACATTGTTTCTCCAGATCAATGCATCAAAATATGCAGTATTTCAGTAGTTATGCGTTCACATAATTCTATGCATTTGAGCAAATATGGTGTGTCTTTTGCAAGATATTATTCTGTTGAAATTTTGCGCTCTTTTCAAAAATTCAATATCCCCTGCAAAGGAGCAGCCTCAAGATTGAGAGCCTATGTGTACAACGCAGCGTTTCTCCAAAGGGGTATCTGTATCCTTTTCAGAACGTATAGCTCCATAATTATGCGCAGCATTCCTTTAGTGCAGTGCACATACACACATATAAGACAGAAAGAGAAAGAGAGAGAGAGAGAGATATATATATATATACATAATTACATATGTATATATATATACACATGTAGTGTCATAATATATAATTTTGACTTACCCGGGGCAGCATTGCAGGCAAGGCAAAGTTCCGTTCAGATACTGTCAATTCCCTTAAGGTGTTGGACTTGGAGGTTTTCTTTCAAATGTGCTATATTCCTTGGAGGGGAGGTGCTAACCATCAAGGAAAACAGCATTCCTAAATGCATATTTATATGTGGTTCATTCCAATCACATATAAGGGCAAGAATAAAGACAATGTGACTGTTGCATAGTGCAATATCTATACAACTGAATGTTGTGTATAGTGCCCTGTACCTATGCTTAGGTTGTTCCAGGAACCTGGAAAGGTTTTGGACCAATCTTCAATGTCAATCCTGTACTTATGATTTGTTCTAAAGGTGGTCCCGATCTTACACTATGTAGTTCCAGTGGTTTCAACATTGAACATTTCCAAAAGAAACATCGGACAATCTTCACTCAATCCCTTACTTTAAACTTTCTGGGGACTGTCCAGGCTTTTAATTTACTCTTGAGTTTCAGCGGATCAAAGATCGAATATTGCCACGACAAATTTTGAATCCAATTAACTTAAAGTGCTTGACAGCTCTTGAAGAATGTTGATTATACAAGGGATAGAATATTACCAGAAAAATTGGCAGAAATCTTGCAGTAATTAAAAAAACAGAGCACCTTAACATCCATGAGCGGCCTGATATTATGCTACGTAGGGGATTCAATATTTCAATCAAGCTGTCGTGGAATCTTGAATTTTCAGCGTAGCGAGCTTCGATGTGCTTTTAAGCCCCTATACATGGCCGCATGTACGTTAAGCGCATGATTCAAAATCTTACAACTTATGTTGAATTATGTTCTAAGAATATTCTATCTTCAAGCTATTGGAACTTGAAAGTTGGTCATTTCAATCCTCTAAGTATCCAAAAATAAACAACTGCAAATTTGGTTGCATGCACTTTACCTTAGTAAGGCAAACAAATCTGACGCAGAAAGGCCGCCAAGAGAATCGCATACATCTCTGTATGCCAGAAAGGCCGCCAAGAGAATCGCATACATCTCTGTATGCATGTATTATATAAATATATGTTATACCAATAAATATGTATATAGTCTATATGAGACAAGTTGTTTTTGGATGTCCAACACTGACACTGAGGCCCAAGACAAAAAAATATATTATATAATTATTTAATTACATTTACAATTTGTGAGTATCACACTGCAAATGCCAACTATATCTGCACGTGAAAATCAACATCACATATATCAATATATATATATATATGTGATCTACATGGCCCAAGGATGCCCAAGGTACATTCAAAAAACCGGACCCAAATTAATTGCAATTGAACCCAAATTAATTGCAATTCCTTAATATATATATATATATATATATGTATTATTATACCCAAGAAAAAACACTTTCCATAGATAATTGGTTTGGATCTCACAGGAGCTGCGGCTGCGTGATCTCGGAGCTCGTCTTACGTCACCCGCTCTTCCCGGGCCGCCGGGAGTTTGACATGCTGCAGAAGGCGCCGGAGCCCGGGGAGCCCGGTGGAGCCCGGGGAGCCCGGCTCCGGTGGAAAAAAAAACATGGGGAAAATGGTGGAAAATGGTGGATTTCAGGGATTTCTTTGAACAAATTGGGACTTCATGGGCAAAAATGATGGAACATTGACGAAAATAGCGGATTTTTCTGCGGATTTTGTTCAACAAAGAATCAAGAAGGTATTTCATGAGCAAAATCATGGGGTTTGAATAGGTGTTAGACAGAAACAAACGCATATATTCGCGGCAAAAATTCTTCTTGGCAAAAACAACACTGGGATTTCACTCAATTTTTCCCATTCTCACGGACTAGTACCCTGACTGCATCCTGAAAAAGTTGTTGTTAGCGTAGGAGAACATATTCCCTTGACTTCCAAATTGTTCACACTGTTTTCGAGTGCCGCAAGCAAAATCACTGGCCAAAAAGTTGACAGTGTTTGATCATTTTGTTCATTTCTCGATGTGTTTCTTGGAAATCTGGTTTAAGTAGAATATACCACAACCGTCCATTGAGAACTCAGCTAGCCAATTGTAAAACTCCCAATTTCCCACTTCATCAATTCCATATTTGATGTTGATCTCAAGTTACCCCTTACCCTCTGACTATTTAAATGTGCCATTTATATTATCCATTTATAGCTGATTTACGATGAATTACCTATTAAAAATGGTGATTTTCCATCGCAAACCGTCAAATAACCAGAGGTAAATCATATTAAATCACCATTAAATCGCCATTAAAGACCATGAAATCCCCATGAAATCGCCATGAAATCAGGGTAGTATCGCCATGCTTACACCTTTTCCAAGTCAGCTCGGGCCAGGTCATTGAATGCCGTGGCACACCCACCGAGGAGGTCTGGAAGGATGTTTCGTCCTTGCCCAACTTCTTGGACCCTGGGTGATGGGCCAGGGGCCCTGGGGCACCCTGGAAACCTGGGGAAAATGAAGAGATAACATTTTTCTGGTTGACGATATATAGCAATATATAGATATAATGATATAATAATAGTAATAATAATAATAATATGTCTGGTTGGGATTTGGGATGAACATGGTTTTTATTTTTCCATATGTTGGGAATAATCATCCCAATGGACGCACATTTTTCAGAGGGATTGAAACCACCAACCAGTTAGAACATTGGATTTAGGGGGGTTTATACATTTTATCACAATTTATCACATCTTAGTGGGTTTTATTTTTTTTAATACATTTTATAGCACTGGATTTGCTGAGATAGTAGCTGGGGTGAGCTTTCCCCAGTAGGAAGAAACCACGCATCGGGGACTTACGATCAGGTCGTCAACGATTTACGATCCGTTGGATGATCCAAGTGGGGATGCATTTGGGGTTATTTCGCTGGGGGAAGATAGTTCGCTGCCAGATTATGTGAACCATCTGTGAAAAGAAAACGGAAACGCTTGGGGTGCAGTTGGAGTGATACCATGATGGATTCTAAGTTCCTGGGGGCATTAAGTGGCCCCTACCACTGATTATATAATCTAACATTATATATACATCCATATCCACTTATGACTGGAACTGCACCCCCAAGTAAAGCTGATGAATTCACGTGAATGGTTGGAAACCCGCCCAGGTAATCATGGTTACCGTGGCTATGTTCGTTTACCCCAGGGTGAATCATCTTGATTTGAAACCAATGGAACAATTCTTCGTAAATATTCCATCCTGATGGAATCCCATAACAAATGGTTGGATTGGTTGGTTTTCATGTTGATTTGAAGATGTTTGAATGGTGAAATGTCCCTGCCTGAATCATGATGTTTCCCTGGTGGAATGTGATGCGAATATTGACTTCGTATGGGGAAACGGTTGGGTCATGAAACAGTCAAGATTGCAAGCACGAGATTTTCCCATAAAACATGACAAATAGAATATGATGAAGCTTGGTAAATATTGATGAATATTGGTGAATATTAAACCATCATTTGTTGTTGAATATTGATGAATATTGGTGTTTTGACGAATGGATTCCCAAACCATGGTGCAGATCTCCATTATTAGTTGCGGCAAATTTGGACCCGCACTCTTTGGTAGTTGGGTAATCTAAAATGGCAATGGGACATCACTCAATCATAGATTCAAAAAAGTGGAACTGGAGCGTGGGATAGACAGTATTTGAAAACCTGCTGTGAAGTCACTTGGTAGTTAGTTTGGTACTTGTCGAGTTGGTAGTTTCAACTGTTTCCTTCTGTTCATCGCAATTGGGAGGTTTCCTGAAATGGAGGTACCCCAAAATCCTCAATGTTCATAAAGCATCCTCCATTGGAGCCTGCTGTGTACCCAAAGCCTCGATGAAACCTGAGGAATTTACGCCACATCCTCAGGCCTCACCATCTGCGGGCTGGTCACCTCTGTCTTTGGGATGGTTCCCTCATCGCCCCAAAACCGCTCTTGGGGCGTTGCTCGAAAGATGGTGTTTGAATAGGGACCAAGATGATCAGATCACCTTAAAGTATTCTTAAAGTGCCACGTAGGTCGCACAAACTAAGCGTTGCACAGGCTATCGTCTGTGCCCTTAACCTTCGTTGTGATCATGGCAAATTTCATCAAATTTCACTTTTTGAGGGATGTCTCGCGCGAAAGCGTCGTTTTCACATCTTCAACTTTCACTTTTTGAGGGAAGTCTAGCACCAAAGCTTCGTTTTCACGACTTCACCGTGTAGTTTTTTTAAGGATGTTTCGCAGGATTGCGGCATTTTCACGACTGAAGGGAGGTGGGGAGATAAGACTCAAGTTTTTCGACATCCATGTTGTATTTTCGAAACGTTCGCTCCGGGCTGGCCTTTGGATTATAGACGGGGGTAGAGGTTTTGACAGCCCCCTTGCATCAGCAACTTCAATGCCTTACCTTAACGGTGTTCCAGACATGACTCTGCTATTTCCATATCATATACATGAGTGTTTTCGAGAGGTCATACGGTCATACCCCTCAGAAGTACGTCTCTGTGTGATCTTCTTCATATACGGTG
Organism: Cladocopium goreaui; assembly: GCA_947184155.2. Lineage (NCBI taxonomy): Eukaryota > Dinophyceae > Suessiales > Symbiodiniaceae > Cladocopium > Cladocopium goreaui. The sequence goes on from CAMXCT020001112.1 coordinate 2,436,088, forward strand.
CCACGATAGTACCCCCCCTCCCAACCTAAAGGGTCGTACCCGTCAGAAGTATGTTTCTATGTGATACTCTTCCTATATGGTGCCATGATAGTTCCCCCCCCTCCCAACCTAAAGGGTCGTACCCGTCAGAAGTATGTTTCTATGTGAGAGCTTAGGGGCGCAGGTGATCGGTTTTTAGGGGCGCAGATGATGAGTGAACCTTTGGGATTGGGCTTAGGTTACTTAGGTTTTTTTGTTATTGGGTCTATTTTTACTGGTTGGTGGTTTGGAATATTTTTTATTTTCCCATATATTGGGAAGAATCATCCCAACTGACTAATATGTTTCAGGATGGTTAAAACATGTTAAAACCACCAACCAGTTTTGTTATTGGGTATTTTTTTCTATTGGTAACAAAAACCAACGGTTCTAATGGATGTTTGGGATGGTTGCTTACCACGCGTTTCTTTTTTTCATTTCCTGTATGGATCCAAGTGGCATTTCAGGGAGTAGGACTGGGGCATGATTTCAGGGATGAAGTATCTGGCATAAGGACTTTACTGATCCAGCTATGGTCAACCCGAGAGCCATCCAGCTTTTGGATGCAGCGCTGAATGGCATCCATGTTTCGGTGTTTAGCATGTTTGGCATGTATGGTCGCCAGGTGTTTCAACGCCGGGACAAGTGAACTTTGCCAATTTTGAGGCATTGAACAATTGTGAAACGATTATATACTTCCCGGCTTGTTATCCCAAATTCATCCCAAAGTTGCCGCTTAAACACCCTGATTAAGACGGGCCACGGAGTTATATAACTGCTTAGTCATGGCGTTGTAAACCATGCAAAAAATGCAGTTATGTTCAGAGTTACCAACCGAAGCGGCCTTACAAACACGATCGTTTGATTGATTGTTGCATGTTGTTTCTGGAACAAGCATCGTTTTTCTAGGGTTTTTAGATTACCAACCAGGGTCAACCATGGTATTGATGGTCTTGACAGCCCGGCATGATGAATTTACCAACTAACAAACTCGCCAACTAACGAACTACCTAGCACCCAGCTACCACCTACCACACCTATCTGTACTAACCGCAACCATCCGTAACCACTAAGTTTTCACCCATCCCTTTCCGCATCCTGCCATCCCCCCGTTGCCCGCGACACAGACGCCCTGGTCCGACGTCAGCAGCGCCTTCCGCCGCGTCAGCGATACGTATCGCCAGCTGCTGGATGCGCTGCTGGCGCTGGATCCGAAGCAGCGGCCCAAAGCGCAGGAGGCGTTGCGCCTGGAACCCTTGGGGGAACCCTTGGGCCCCAGGGGCCCAGGGATGCTATGGGTACCAACCCCACTGCATTTATATAGAGACTGGGAAAAGCTAATGGGATGTTACTGTAAAGGGACTACGATATATGAAGAATGGGGATATCATGAAAATAAAACCAAACAATAGGGATTAACCGGTGGGATACCGGTGGGATTGGAGCGGAAGGTACGCTCCTGAAAACCAATATTGAAACCTAAATTTGGAGGTTACTTGGAACAATATGTGGGTACCAACCAGGATGACAATTTTAACAACTTGTGCATGGGATTGGGAGGGGAAACCCAGGAAACCATGTGCCCCCAAGCCACTGACAATTTGGTAAAATCCAGTTAGATGATGGGCAAAACATACAACCAGCTTGTAGGTGGTGTCCCCACATATTGTGGTGAACCGGTTGATGGTCTGAAATTTGTAGTGTTTTTGTATATCAATATGTGGTTACGTATCCCTTTTTGTTGTCGGATGAGCTCCAATTTTTGTTGGTTGACTGGTTAAACTACCATCTTTCTGAAGCTCTCCTTGCTGAATGAATTTCATTGGTTAAACTATAGGGTTTACGTGGTAAAGTCACGCAAACTCGCACTTTTGAAGCGAAACTCTGACTTTGAAGATAACCTCTGGTAATTTAACATAGCCATGATCAAACGCCCAATTTATAGATGTTAAACACTGGTCTCATTTTTGATATCCGATAGCTGTGCCAAGTTCCCTGATAGAATTCCGCTCGCAGGCCTTGAAACACAACTTCTTTACCAGCAAAAGTGACAGCTGTGAAGCTCACCAGCTTCCCTTCGTGAAGCTCAACAACTGAAGATCCCGCTGGGGAAAGAATGAAGATTTGTTAGAGGTGAAATGAGGTGAGGATAAAAAATCCTTTAGTGTGTGTGATGATAATGACAATATGTGCACACGTGTGTATTTGCTTGGCTCGCCTTTAGCCTTTGGCTAGACTCTTGGAGATGGCGATGGTGAGAGAGAGAGAGAGAGATGACATATTTAGAGCTTTACATGTGTGTTTGTGTGTGCTGGGTCATTTATTTCTATATGTGCATAGCATAGCTTCTACATTCCCCAAGGCCAAAAAAAAGCCAAGTGACCCCTGAAAGCAATGATGAAATATGAGGTACATGTTGCGCATAAACGGATTGAGGATGCATGCTGGGGACAGTGATTCTTTGACATTTGAAAACGTGTTTATTCAAAATTCTTAGGTTCTGTAGGTTTATTTGTATATATGGCTGGGCCAATGGATTTAATAATGTTAATTGGCGGGAGAGTTGAGTTGTGCACGTTAGTTGGTCCTTGTGCGGCCCCATGGCCCCATGGCATGACTGGGTTTGTGCCATTGTGAGCCATACCGAAGATACCATTGCTGATTGTTTTACACTTGGTTATAAGTTGTACTGCCTGCTTTGTTGGGTGCTTAAGATACGCCAGGGCCCAGGGATACCGATGATACCGATCATCCCTGGGCTGTCGATGATGTCGATGATTGGTGGGGGTACGGTATCATTTTAGTGGCAGATGACAACCCGTTTCTTGGGGGTACACCTGATTTTTAAGCAACCAGGGTTTTCGTTAAATCCGAGGTTGCCAGTATGTACCCTCTGGTAATTTAACATAGCTATGAAAAATCACCATTTGAAATAGGTACTTCATATAGCAAAGTGTTAGATTCCTGGAGGGTAATGGAAGATGGGAACCCTGAGGCCCATGTTCAGGTCAAAGTAGTGAGATCTCTGTGGTGCCATGAAGGAGTCTCAGAAAGAACATGTGGAAAGTGCTTGCTGATTTCATGTCTCCCTGTCGTTCAGCTTAGCCATGGGATGATGATCCCCACTTATCACTGATTCGGCATCCCACACATGGCCAAAAGCCATGGTAAAGATGTACGTCGTACGTCCTCCAAAATGGGTCGCAGATCAAGGATTGTGTTTTCTCCCCTTTGTTTCAAGAAGCATGGGCTTGAAATACCAGACTGATGTATCACTTCTGTCGTATTTGAGGAATGTGGAAATGTCCCGTCGATAGATGCCCCTTGTATCAGAGTGCTGTTGAAGCATGTTAAAATCTTGACTGTAATTTCAAATGAACAAACTTTGAAGCAAATTTCTTGAATAAAATTAGTACAAACCCAGTCAGCTTGTGGTGCTTAGATTGCCTCGGCCCGTGATTTGTTCGCGACGTACCAGGCAAGGAGAAAAGAATCGCAGGGACTGGGAGATCTTATGGCGGGGGATGCCCACGATGATGTGAACCATGGACGAGGCATTTGGATTTGTTGCCTCCTGTTTCGAAATCTCAGTATACCACATAGACAAAACTGGTTGGTGGTTTGGAACAGTTTTTATTTTTCCACATATTGGGAATAATCATCCCAACTGACTAATATTTTTCAGAGGGGTTGAAACCACCAACCAGAAAAAGTATCTTGATGGACCAGACCTGCTGAGGTTGGCTCCATAGATGGACAGACACATTTTTGTCCACCATCGATTTGAGCATCGAATTTAGCCCATTGGTTGCGGGAGATGCACATTATTTTCGAAACAAAACACCTCAGTGAAACAACACGCATTGCTGGTGCAATGTGGCTAGGTGATAGGAAAGTATATAAACACGACTCGAAATCATGCTACATATACCCTTTGTTAATCTAATTTGACGCTGAACAATTAGCCTTTTGAAGGATGCTTTTCCTGTGACACGGCTTGCCGCCAGCTGTGCCAGTTACAGTACTGGAGGAAGATGAAGCCTGAAGGTGTTGCCCGAAAATTGCCCTCGCTGAACGAAGATGAACGCTCCAAAGACAACCATTTCATCATTTCCCTCCAGTAAATTAGCATAGACCGATATAGACCCCGAACATTGTCAATGTTTCGTGGAAACTAATCTTCCAAGCCCTTATTTGGGGTCGAACTGCTGATTTGGTGGAGGGTATCAATTACTCATTTTTCACCAGGAGATGATCTACCCCAAGAAAAATCACCAGACAACACACCCAGGGATGATGAAGGTCGATGACTAAGCAACAATCCCCAACAACGGGCCCCAAATGATGGATCTAAGACCAAGTTAGGGTGAATAGATGTTAGTACATGTGAATACTAATAGTTTTATTGTGTTTTATTTAACCCTCAAGTATACAACCCCCACCCCCCACCCAAAAAAAGTACCCTCTGGTTACAGTATTTAACATAGCCATGGTATAGATGGCCCATAGAAATAGATGATTTTCCCAGCGAACTAAACCTCCATGGCTATATTGGGGATTTTCCATGGCTATGTTAGTCATAACCAGATGGTAACCATTATTAACCATCATTCACCATCATTAACCATATATTAACCATATATTAACCAGATGGTAAGTAAATCTATTGAAAAATCTGGCGGCAGTTCTGGGATCAATCCGCCGGGCGCCAACGAATACCTCGCTCCGTCGGGTGTGTTGCCTCCAACGATTCAACGATGGTGAATTCCGCGGCACCTTGGAACGGGATCACGGAGACATTCGTCAAATTTTCAGCTGGAGGATCATCCCAGGTATCGTATGTGGTGAGGAAAAAAAGCCATGGTTATAACTTGCAACATGTTGTAATCCAATGTAATCCATGTTCTAGATCGTATCAGCATGGATCAGCCATGAACCACGGACTAGTCAGTTTCTAAGGATCCAAGACCATGGTCCCAAATGGTGCCGCTGTTCTGTGGTTGTTTCTGTCATTTTGGGGGAAAGCCACTTACAGGTACCCTTTAGATCTCTTCAGTAATTTAACACTTTTCTATCGTAAATTGCCATTTAGTTCGGTGATTTACTATGTGTTTTAGTTTGGACTCCCCATAGTTATGTTGGTTTAGTGGAGGGTAAGTTTGATGATGATTAATTCATCAAAAAAAACGAAAAGTATAAAGCGAGGCCACAAGCTGGCCTTCAGCCTGACGCTGAACCTTTGGGATGGCAATGGAGAGATAGAAAGCGAGTCTATGTAGATTTCCCTAGGTCAGGATCTTCTTGTCGATGGAATTCCAGCTTTAGCATGTTATAGCTGGATACCTTACCAGATAGTTGTAGAGGTTGCATGATATCCCAGCCTCTGGCCTCTGGGGTAATCGTCCCACTGCACCACAAGTGTTGGGTTGATTCTCACATATGTTGGGTCCTCCGGGCTGCAAGGTATCTCTCCTCTTGGTGATCTTCTCATGTGGCTTGAAGCAGGATGAAACGTCACAAGTGTTTTTGTGAAGGTGTTTGCGAGCTTCTTTAAGCAGAGGAACATCGTGTTTGGTGGGGTTATTCCTGATTCATGGTGCAACCATGGTAATAAGCCCCAAGAGTTAGGATATAACCACTCTAACTATCGTTATAGACATACCGGCTTACAACTGGAACTGCATCCCCCAAGTGGAGCATGTATACACGCATATCGTGTATATATATATAATATACATATATGTATATAGATTCCACTAGGGTTAGTACAGTAACTGAAGAATTAGCTTTTGATTGGACAGTGAAATGGCTTTCATCGGCCATCGGGCTTTATAAAGGTTCCAACTTCAATCTCCAACGCGCAGGTGGTGAGATTGAATCTAGGAATTCCATGAAGGGACAGACACATTCCCAGCTGAAAGGAATGCATAATTAGATATATACTGGTTGGTGGTTTCAAACATGTGGATGATTTTTCCATATATTGGGAATGTCATCATCCCAACTGACGAAGTCATATTTTTCAGAGGGGTAGGTATACCACCAACCGGAAACATTCCCAGCTGAAAGGGAATTTGTGCATCATGGAGCGATCTGTTGGGTCTGGTAGCTCAGGCTGTGGATTGTTCACCCTTGTATCTTGGTTCCGATGGCCCCGCTTTCTGGTGAATGGTGATGAAGATATCATTTACTGTAATATCAGATTTAGTGTGATTTAATATCATGTCATGTGATGTGTCCATGTTGGTTGATAGTATCATCATCTATATAGTCTATAAAGTTGATTAAAAAAAACATATGTGTTTGGTCCATATCATAAGGCTGGGTCATACTGAGTCGAACGAAGACAGCACCTGAGAAGAGATCTTGGGGGAGCTAGGATGAGCTAGGTATGATCAACCGAAGAGGCATCCTTTGTTATAATTTCCCATGATCAATGGCATTCAATGGCTAAATCCTCTTTTGACCATTATCCAATGGTGAATTTCGAATGATTAATGGTTCACTGCTTGGTGGTTTCAAACATGTTTTATTTTCCATATATGGGATAATCCTTCCCACTGACTAATATTTCATCAACCAGTTGGTGAAAACCACCAGTTCATGTTTCCGACAACATTGTCTATTATGTTTCATCATGTTGATGGTCTCTGTAGATCTTCCAGATCGATCGCCAACCAAGCAGCGTCCGAGGCCAAGTTGCTCCCCACTGGTGTGGCCTTTGTGCTCTGTAGCCAGGTTTTTGCTTGGGGAGTGCAGCTTGGCTGGGTGGAGGCTGAGGATTGAAACAGATTGAAACCATCAAAAGAGGTGGATTGACAGCATCAAACATGGACACAAAACATCAACAACAAGCTTATTTGATCCCTCAGAGAGGGCGATGGAGAAAGAGAAACTTATTTGATCATCAAGATGTGTAAAACAAGTGGATTTCGCCTTGAAGCATTGGAACAAACTGGGGATAGAACAGTTGCAACTGGTAAAGCATCGGATTTAACCATAAAAAAGGATTCAACAGTGAACAGTGGTACATGTTTTTGCCCTTACATTCAGGGGATTTAGCCCAAATCGATGGCTATCAAAACTGCGGAAAATGAACAAACGCGAAGTGCTCAATCAGTTTTGTGTGTCCATATTTTTAGACCAGCCCATGCAGTAGCTTTCAGACTTGGGTGAAGGGAAATTTAGAGGACCATTCATATTTGTCTGGTAGCGCAAAATTCCATCGGTTTTCTGTAATGTGTCCTTCAGATCGACCGTTAAGTCTTTCACTTTTTGAACTAAGGGTACCCCTTCAGTACAACTTGGCTATGACTGTGGGCACTAATTGAAGTAGGGCAAACGGGCTTTCCCTACATCTCCGGACACATAAACCTTCCTCTTTATGGTTCAATATATTTTGACATCCCCAATCTTGACACTTTGGTGACTTAATTGGGTGGTGCTGTTTGGATTGCAAAATGAAGTTGAATCACCCAAGTCCGGCAGCACCTTTTTTTTCTTTGCCAAGAATTCAAGTGCAGCACCCAAAAAGATACAAGAGACATGTAAAAGCCATTGATAGATTTTACTTGTCGGAGGTTGCTGCCACTCAGTTGGTGCCCATAATGTCATCCCTTGTTTAATAGACCGCTATTATACGGTGTTTCTGGTTAGGGGAGCTACCGGTGGTGGCCGAACTATTCAAACCCCTGTAGACATCCTGAGCCCCTTCCCCAAAAAAACAATGTTATTGGTGCTTCAAAGCATGACCGCGAATGGACGAAATAAATCAAACCCTTGAGGGCTGACATGGAGACATACAGCAGCAACATTGAAATTCAGGGGGCCCAGGGGAATTTACAGATCATGCACCTGGGGTTTGATTAATGTGTCCATCTACTGTATGGCGCTGGGGAGAGAGAGAGAGAGGGAGGCAGAGATAGACCTCAGATCATAGCCCAGTAGTCTGCGGCTTCTTAACGACTTACAATGCATGGGATGGAGCCCGCAAAAATCCGGGGCTGGCATTATAGGATATAGGAAGTGATATAGGGATCTCCAAATAGAAACAAACATCCAGGATTTTTTAGCGATGTTTTTCCCATAGTTTCAAGCTTTTCAATATTTCTATTTGTTGGTCAGTATCTCACTTAGGCCTACCTTTTGGCTCGGTTAGGCCTTTGTCACAGATATATTTTGCAATAGAAAGATATATCATATCGACATATCCGAACATGATTTCGACAGACTTGCAGAAGTGGATTAAAGATGATCATCGGGACATTCTGATTAAGCCATATACTTACAAATGCATTCTATGCTCACTCACAGGTGGACTAGAGACTCTTTCAGTGTCTCTGCGCACCTTGGGTGGTCGTCTCCTGTACCTCTAGTTGTTCCCACTGTCCCCAGTCCCCAGTTCCCCCCCAAATATCAACCCTAAAGGTGTGTAGCCAATGGACTTCAATATGAGTTGGGTCGTCTCCGATATTTTTATGTCATGTCCTGTACCTCTAGCTGTCCCCACTGTCTCCAGTACCCCCTAAATATAAACCCTAAAGGTTTGAATCCACATCCAAGATTGTCGGCCTAAGTGATCCAAAAAGTCGTCCTAATCGCCAAACGTCCAAGAAAAATAACATGGTCTCATCCAGAGCCATATTTATTGTGTTGCTATACCCAAGTTTCAGAAAAATATCGCTATAGTATTCATTAGTCTGGGTAAAAAGTGAAATCAGCTGCTATTCAATGATATTATATGATTATATGTATATGGGGAGAGAGAGAGATATATATATACATATATATATACATATATATAGTTATATTTATCTATTTATATATATATATATATTACGTATATTCCCTCCAGCAATCAGATGCCTTCGATTGCAGTTCGATGAACATTCCATTAAAACCCTCCATTTAGTTCGAGGATTCCCCAGCTAGCCATGTTTGAACACCTCTTGACAAGAATTCTTACTTATTAGAGTGTTCATTGGTGGATCCCATGGAAGATTCCCCCCACATCTATATGATATATGATAACTTATTAGTATTTTAACTATTTTGATTTCCCATTGTGATTATGAGATATATATATATATATTATAGGGGTCGGCCAGAAATGGAGGTACCCCAATAGCTGGATGGTATTGGAAACTCCTACTCAAATGGATGATGACTGGGGTTTCCGCCATTTCAGGAAACCTCCATCCGCTCAGGAAGATGCAGTTGGAGTCGCAGCACCGGACCCCACTCAGTCCGCTGTTCTCGCAGCTCAAAGGTGTGGCTGCGCGCGTGGCTGGGCGGGGTGAAATGGGCCAAGCAGCGAATTGGTCAGGGGTACTCTCTGGTTATTTAACATAGCCATGGAAAACGGCCCATAGAAATGGAGGGTTTCCCTTTTTTAAAAATGGTGATTTTCCATGGCTATGTTAAATAACCAGATGGTAAGTATTTGTGAATGATGTATTTCTACATGTCATGTGACCATTCAACGGCAGCCGCGTTACGCATAAATTATCATAATTTTATATTTATATTATAATGGAGAGAGAGAGAGAGAGAGAGAGAGAGATAGAGGTGTGTGTGTGTGCGTGCGTGTGATTGAACAGAACATGTTTTGAGGATGCATGCGTAAAATATGCAAGTGTGTATCTATTTGTGTAAAAGATGTGCGCAGAGATGTCGATATATATATACTGGTTGGTGGTTTCAAACATTTTTTATTTTCCATAATATATGGGATAATCTTTCCCAGTGACTAATATTTTTCAGAGGGGTTGAAACCACCAACCAGTATATATATATATATAACCAAGACTTCCGATCGCCGTTCGTCAAACAAGCAATCGACAACGAAAACAGTCGGTTGCGGAGCTGAGCAGTTCGGGGTTTAGATACTTTGACCCTCCAAGACTTCAAGATACTCCAAGTGTTTGCAAAAGGAAAGGTGTTGTTCTAGATCTCAATCCTCGTGCAGATAAGGAGTCAATAGGTGTGTCCAGGAGGATTTTGAGTGATGGTGATCCACATTGACCAAGATTTTTCGGGTTGAAAGCATGGGATGCCCCAATTTCTGGCCATCAAACATAGTGTATTATCATATATAAATGTAAATATGATGACTATGTTTGTGTCCGGAGACTTATCAGCTTGCCTTTCTCTGGGTTAACCTTGGATGGCTTTAATCTCTTCGTTTGCTACGTGAAAATGTGAATAGTTAACAACCAACAAAGAACGCGGTATCAAGGATTGATGAGGGGTACAGATTTTGCGATGGGGACTACTGTGGAAAAAAGAAATTAACTGTTAAACTAGATATTCCACCAAGCAATCATGGTTTCATGGATCTGTTTGAACATGGGGCCTTCCAAAATGACCCGATTGGCCTTCCAACGACGCCTTGGCCAAGTAATCGTTGTTAAGTGAACTATAAGTTACCCTCTGGTTATGTCAAAATAGCTATTGAACACATGGCAGTTTTTCTAGTGAATTTTCCGATTAAAAAAAATAGGTGATTTTCCATGGTTATGTTTGATTACCAGAGGGTAACTGATGTTAGTTGTTTTTCCATTGTTAATCATGGTTGGCATCAGTTAACTTATTAGTTAATGGTTGGAAATCATGGGTTGCCATCAGTTGACTGCATTAGTTTAAACTGATGTTAGTTGTTGTTAACTGATGTTAGTTATTAAATGTTATTAACCAGTTCTAACATCTTAGAATCTAATGTCTAATGATTCATCATCTAATGTTATGACATTAAATGTCAACTGATTAATGATTTCCATTCCTGGCATCGCTTCTTCCAAGGTACCGGGCCGTTAAGGAGAGCCACGGCCTGGGATGTCATGGGATGTCCCTTAAATTGGAGGTACCCCTTTATCGCTGGACGGTTTATTTCATGGAAAAACCCTATTAAAAATGGATGGATTTAAGGTATTTCATTGAAAATGTCGATAAATCATGGATGATTTAGGGGTAGCCCTATTTCAGGAAACCTCCATATATCATGGGACTATAATGTTGGAATATGTTAATATGTTGGAATATATTGGATAATAAGGATATGATTCTATGTGATATAATGTTCAAACACCGGGTGATGATTTCTCGACCAAGCAGAACCCAGGTCCCCCTGGTGAACAGGTTAACTGATGCATTCATGTTCGGTGTGTGGGTGTGGATTGCCGGACAACTAGACAACAAGTACCAAAACTCACAGGTTCAGTTGTTTTATGTCCATAAAGTTTTGGTATACCCTCTGGTAAACGTGTACATAACTATGGAAAATCACCATTTTTCATGGGAAAATTCACTATAAATGGTGATTTTCCATAGTTATGTTCAATTACCAGAGGGTAGACTCCGTCGGCCCTGGTTGAAGGGGACATAGCTACACAAGTTTTCCATATTTTCCAAGTCCTCACAGCTGAGAATCTGGGGAGACTTCGTGGAACATGTTGTAGAAACATGTATAAACATCACATATTAATATAATATTTATATAATAGTAAAAAATGTAATTATTTGTCAACAACTAAGAAACAAACAATAGATAATAAATAAACAAATAAAATCTAAATATGAGTATAACATAGTATAACTATATATACTGTATATACGCATATGGGTTAAACATAGGCTGCTACCCACTTCCTACTTGGGGTGCCGGTTTGGTGGGGGGGGTGAGGATCTCAAGGCTGGTAGAGGCTGAGCGCTAATTTGCTTGATGCAACATCAAGTTACACAAGCTGGTACCCAATAGTTCCTACAGTTAGCAAAGTTATGCCAAGTTGGTGAACAGTTTCAGTTCACTAGTTTAACCCTTGGATGTTTGGTTTTGAAATTACTATACGGATCGATACGGATCGATACGGATACGGGCTAAACAAAAACCGAACTAAGGGGCGCCGGCTTGCACAGGTAGAGTGCTATCTGCCAACCCTTGATTACCCAATGTGGCTTTTGTGCATCAGGGTGGCAGGCTAACAGGTGCAGCAATGGTCTTGGTACCTTCAGAAGTGGGACTTTCCAAGTTGCAAAAGTCATGTTTAAAGTTCTCATATGTTCTCATGATTTGCTACTGGAACATGTTTTTTTTTAGACAGTTGCAGGTCCCAACTTTTGAGACACACATATTTTCCACTGAATTCAATTCCAGTTCGAATGCGTTCAGAAGTCTGACGTGGCAGTAGCCATTGGGTGTGTTTGCCGACTCCCATTGCAGTACTTCGGTGATCTTCGCACTTAGTAAGCGGTCAATGACCCGTTTGTCGACTGTAGTCTGACCATGAATGTTCAGTGTTTTGAGTTGCCTTTTAGCCGGAAGAAACTGGGTCGCACATCCAAGTACAGCAACATACAGCAACCAAAACAACTTGCTAAAATGTGTGTGTGTGTGTGTTTGTGTGATTCTCACGCCTTTTTGGGTTCTGGACTGGGGACCGCTCTATATGTTGGTGTATATATATATATATTTGTTTATTTTATAATTCTATATACATGTACTGCATATCCTTGTGCGTGCAGGCAGGGTCCCTTTTTTCTCCGACATGTTTTACATATTCCAACAGTATTTCATATTCCCAGCATGATTTTAGAGACCAAAGACATCGATGCAAACATTCCCAAATGCTTCCGCGACGGTACAGCTATGTACAGCTGAGACAGCAAATCGCCTACGTGGGCAGCACAAGTCAAGCTTGCATTTTTCTGCCGCGCGACGTGCCAGTCATTGCCAATTGGAACTTATTTTTTCTGAATTGGATGATGTTTCTTTTAATCGAACTGAACCAAATCATCCAAATCCTTATCAATACGTGTTGCTGGTTTAGTGTTAGCCAAGGAAAGCTTTCAGACTGACGGTTGTACGGCACTTTGGGCTTTGACTCTGGCGTGCTTGATGCCGGTCAAACCCATTGAGCGTTTTTCGACTGATGAACTCGATGCATGGCAAAGGGACCCCGCAAGTGTCCCAGTTTGTGCAGCGAGCCGACAGCGGTTCCGGACAGGTCGTCTCACAGTGGCCACATCTTGGGTCACACAGTTGACGCAGACAGTTGACACAAATTTTGTGTGCAATCATCACCACTTTTAAAGGGATCAGGTTACCAAAGAAACGCAGCATAGCGCTTTGATCAGCATAGCGAAGAGACGTTTTTGTGAGATAGGAGTGGGAGCGTAGAGTCAGGAGTCCGGGAGAGGTGTGCAAGTAAAAACAGCAGGGGGGCATCAAAGAGATTGCCATTTGGAGATGGGTCAACATTTTCAGCCAGAGGGAGCCTAGATTTTACTCATAATATTCACGTGCATCCTACTTGTGTCAGCACCCAACTGAATCTTGACTAGCGCATACTAGTCCCGTCACCTAGCTTGATCATGACATCATAATGACGCAAAATGCGCTTCAACATTTATCTATTATGTTGGCAACTAAACCGGGAATACTGCATGTTAATTCGTCTAGAATAATATGGTGCATCAGTGCCCCAATTTCCCCATCAAAAGAATTGCCCGTTTGGACCAATAAGCCTTGATTTTTGCACAAGACCAAATCTAAACCATGTGGCAAATCTATCCTCAAGCGTTCATGTTTGATCCTATGGCCGGGAGCGACACTGCCAGAAACGAAGCGCAGCTTTTCTTCGTGCTCAGAAGCGGAATTCGTACAGATTCCATTTCGCATGGGCCGAGTTTAGTCGGTCTGGCAAGCGGAATTTCATATGTGTTGGCTGCAGGTCTGTCAAGTGACGAGACCCATTTCTCATGGTCCCAGTTAACTGGGGGGGTTGAATCTGGCAAGTTTATTGCTGGTACCCATTTTGAAATGCTAAAGGGATGGTTACTGGATGTTACTGTGTCGGCAATACTGAACATACTGAACGGAAAGGTAAAAAGACATAAAAAGACCACAATTATCCCAAGTTTGGGCTCAAATCATATGTCCAGATCCTTTCCAGATCCAACCCCATCGTGGGCGCACCACTTGCATTTGCAGGGCGTAGCTCAAAAACAGGAGGCGCTTGGTGCCAAAAGTTCGCTGCCGAAACGCTGGGTGCTGGGATGCCATTTTCCCACTGCTTGGCTCATTAATAACAACCTACAAGGTCAGAACCCCCTAGATTGCTAGATTTCTAAGATTTTCTAAGTTGACTTATAACTTGATTAAATATGGTTTATGATGATGGTGGATATAACTGTAGTCAATGGACTTTATAAACCACTTCATAATTGGGGGGGCCTTGCCTTGTACCCTTTGGCAAGAAACATGGCTGGGAAATCCCCGCGCTGTTCTTCTCCTGGGAAAATCATCAAAGTAAATGGGATGACGATCGCCATGCTTGTTTACTAGAGGGTAAATTCCTGTTTGGAAAATTGAGTGCAAGTCCATGAATGAATCAATGAGCTCACCAATTCATTTATGGATTTGTTTTGAGTTTCCAAACAGGATTACTCTCCACTAGTGAAACATGGCAATAGACAATTTCCATCAATTTCCCACTTACTTCGATGGTTTATTTGTTGGATATGCTATTCCCTTTGGGAGCGTTTTGGATAAGACGGGTAAGACAAGGTGGCGAGATAGCTGCAGGAAGTATATTAATACCCATGAAACGAAAGCCTCGATGCAATGAACATGATCCATGAATTGGCAGCGAAACATGTGGGTGTTTCAACTCTATTTAATATATAATATATATATATAATGGAATGGGATATGAATACTGTGGTAAAACCCAATGCTAGTCCCAATCATCTCCAAACTCCGATCATTTGTTAATGGCACCCCCAAAGTTCCCGAAGGAAACCCTTTGCCAGCCATTTTCCTGGGAGTTTTTCAGGGCTGAAGTAAACCAGTAAACCCCGTTACCTCCATGAATTATCTCATAGTTTTGCGAATCTCATGTTTGAGGTTTGCATCCCCTTGTTTTTATTCACACGTACAGTCACATATCATGTTCCTTGCTGGTTCAACGGCCTTCCGTCGGTCAAGTCCCAGAATTGGTCTAAGGGACACAACGGGACATCCTTAGTTGCATTAAAGCTGGGGGTTAACGATGGCTTTTTAGAAAATTTGCCAGGTCTCTCTTGACTTCTTTTGGGCCAAGTGAGCCCGCACCGGCCATTAGTGGACCGCATCAACTCCAAAGTTAACCACTGATGTGTTTGGAAAACAACATTTAAAACACACTTTATTGATGAATCAACAGGTTAACCCACATTGAATATTCATGAATATTCGATGTTGTACAAAACTCAATGGTATAAATCATAGTGAAACAAATATTCCATCCCCTTAAGTCCCATCAAATCCAGTTCGAAACCCCATCAAATCCAGCTTGAAGTCTCGATATAAACAACACCCATTAAATCCCATGATTGGCGAACCCCATGGAAGTCGTAAGAATATCCCACAGATGAGTTTCCCACTTTCAGGACTCTGAGGAGGAAATCATGAAGCTCAGGACGGTGTGTTGCTGCTGACTTCCGGTGGATTGACCAACGATGATTTAACCAAATTAAACATGTCGATTTGTTGGTTGCAGCTGGATTCAGATGGCTTTATTGTAGATATACTGGTTGGTGGTCATTTTTTCTTTTCCACTATATATATATGGGATAATCCTTCCCATTGACTAATATTTTTCAAGATGGTTAAAACCACCAACCAGATATAGATACATCGAAGCAACCTCGAAACTGGCCTTACCCGTCCCAGAAACCCTCCCAGGACCTTTTGGAACCGGATGACACCGACCCCGCCTCGGCTCTTCGGACTGCAGCTGCGTCATTCAGACAAAAAAGTCCCCAAGAATTGACAGAACCTAAATTGCAGGTACCTACCATATATAAGGCCTGTGTAAGGGAATATCCCAACAAAATATGCCCTTTTATGGTACAGTACCCCCATTTTAGCATCCTGAAATTCCCATAGATTTTTTTGTTCATTTAGTTGATGTAGTTCGATGTGTGTTTTACCTATTATTTTACAGTGATGTTCCATATGTATGTTAAATTACCAGAGGGTATGTCCAACAAAGATTACTACAGGTTTGTACCACCCTGTTGCGCTGAGTAAGCCTTGGCTATGCGACGATGCAGTATTCAAATCTTGTCTCAGCATATGCCCGATTGCCTTCGCCGTGGTATTTGATCAAACAGAAACACATTGTCAACTCCAAATGTCCCAGCCGCCAGCCGCCCAGCCTCAAGGCAACACCATCCAGTGGGTGTCAGTAACATCACCTCATATTCCTATGTTTGTTGCTTATTTTGATGTATCAGGCCCAACAAATTGATCCCCAACACTTTTGCCACCTAAAGATAGGAGGCTACTACGAGGCGTGCAAGAATTATTTTCTTCTTCAACTGTTGCGTCCCAGAAGGGGTTTTAATGAACATAATGTTTCCTAATGTTGTTCCTTGCAGTAGCACATGAATAAGTATTTTTCTTGATCATTGATATGTATATAAGACAGTGTGTATATATATATATGTGTGTGTGCGCATTATTTTGTGCATTATACATGATATACGTTGTCATAGTATATGCTTTTTTTGACATGTATATATATATATACATAAATATGTGTGCATTATATCCCCAACGGATGGTGTGAGAAACAAAAAGAGACCATGTTGGTGGAACAGTCCTTTGCTTTGCTGGTCGTCCGGTTCCCCAAAATTAAACAGCAAATACGAAAGGCCGTCGTTCCTGATCTACCATCAAAATCACCATGTACTTTTGATGTACCCACAGTTAAATACCCATTATTATCATTGGTACCTGCAGCATGAAAATCCAAATTTGCCAAAATTATATGATAATTTTGCATTAAAAAATCATCATTTACAGCATATTTTCCCATGAAAATCGAGCATTTCACATCATTGAACCTAAAAATCACCATGAACATCAAAAAAACTAACATCCAAAAAAAATAAAAAATCCCTAACATCCAAAAAAAACCCACATTTGCCGTTGTTTTTTTCATGTTTTTTCCCACATGTTTTGGTCATTTTCCCCCTTGAATCCCACCGAGATTCGGCTGGTGCCTCCGGGGCGCTTGATCCACCTGGCGCGCTACTCCGGCGCACGTCGGGCTTGGTGGGTGCAGCGCAGTCATCCGGTGCCGCAGGGGACGCAGGGGGAAGGTGAAGAAAGGTGAAGATAGGTGAAGAAATGATCTGATTGGTGGTTTGGAACATGGTTCATGATTTTTTTCCATTTCATATATTGGATGTCATCCTTCCCATTGACGAACTCATATTTTTCAAGATGGTTAAAACAAAAACCACCAATTAGATGATGATTTGATTAACCCATTGGTATAATGGAGATTTATTTGATTAACTTATCAGATAAACCAATGGGTATTAGACTGATAAACCAATGGGTATATTATTTGATAATGATTAATGGTGGCTAATAGTGGTTAATAGGGATTAATACCTGAGAACCGAATAATGGATTTTTCCAAAATAATGGAGATTTATCTGATTAACCAGTGGGTATAATATGGTACGGTATGATGATGATCTGATTGGTGGTTTGGAACATGACTTTTATTTTCCCCAATAGTTGGGATGATGATCCAACCTGACTTTCATATTTTTCAGGGGGGGTGAAACCACCAATTAGATGATGATTTGATTGACCAATGCGAATAATGGAGATTGAATTGTTTAGTGTGATATTGTTCAATGCTTTAAAAATGGTTTAGTTGGACCATTGCACCGAAGGTGAACATCTGATATAATGGAAAAATAGTGGTGGAAATAATGGTGGGAATCATGGAATATTGATGGGAGTGGTGCAATACTTAACTTACCATTTGGGGATGGTGTATACTTTATGGTACTATTTGGAATGTCTCATCATTGGGTTTCACATGGTTTAACACATTATATATAATGGGTAATATTGATTTGGAGTTCATGGGGTTTCATGGGGGTATGAGATTTCATTCACCAATGGGTAGAATGTGGTGTACCAGCCATGTCGAATGATGCAGATACAACCAACCAAGTTGATATGATATGTGGGTGTGTCTGAAAATGGTCACGGGATCCAATGAGAATAATAGGGATGACATAGGATATAATAAGGTATACTGTGGCTTGAATGGAATACTATGGGATACAAAGTCAACAGGATGATCTTTGGCTTTGTTATTTAGTATGCCTTTCAAATAGCAATTCCAATAGCGAATATGATGATGAATCATTGGACTTAGGGGTGCCCTAGTTTCAGAGAAAGACACATCCTGATTCAACGTGCACAACTAAATGGTGTCAATTCGTAAGGAACCAACTGTAGGGCAAGACACACACACACAGTTCTTTGTCAACCCCGGTGGAACTAGATCTACGTCTATCGTTGTTGTCAGTATCAGTGGTTTTTGCATAAGTACTACACATATATTATTTATGTAATATTTATACATCATATGGCTTTGTCTGAAATTGGTGTGATTCCAAATGATTTCATGGTGGTTTCAGGGTGAAAGACCACCCGGCTTTCATGGATTTCAACAGTGCCAGGTGCTTCATCGAATCCAAGTGCATCACGGCATCGGCGGCTAGACCCGAGACGTATGACAGAATGTCATGGGATATCTATAGATATTTAGAGTACAAAATGATATGCAATAATAAGGTTTAATAAGTTTTATCAAGGATGATGTTTACCAACAATGTTATGGGAATTGAAGCAGTAGAGAATTGGCCGGGATATTTAGCCATCATAATATCGAAGGTTTCAACAACAAAATACAGGGAATTAACCATGAAAGATAAGGGTGAGCTGGGTAAACTAACCGGTCAAGGAGTCAAGGGTATCTAAGATTGCCCAGCTGGTTGGCTGGTTTGGATTTGATCCACAGACAACCGGGGAATCCTTTCCTATGACTGGGATGCCTTGGATGATCCGGGGTGCTTTACCAAACATGAGGAAACTCGGCCCGCAACGATGATCCTTGACATGTCGATTAGAATCGAATAGGGGGCAACGAATGGCCCTCAAGTCAGACCACGAGTGTTCACCGTTGGGGACAATGAATGGCAATGAATCTTAATGTTCAGATGAATCAGATCATCAGATCATCAGATTCGGAAGATTAACCCAACAGAGCTGGGGAAAATTGGAGAGAAGTTCCAGCTGTCAAGTGCCGACCCATACGCACTTCCAAACCCGTGTTGATGCCCCTACTGCCCCTACTTGAAACAGCCTTTGAGGTTGAACTTGAACAAGATTTTTGGAAAATTCCTTTGCCAAACTTCATGTTGTGTTTTTGTTTTGCCTGTGATTCCATCGGTAGTTCTCCAGGATCTTCATCGATCCAACAGATCCAAAGACCTACGTCGGATGCGACGGCTCCAGGTCAAGACCATTCAGGTGACAGTTACCGCGAGGGCTTGCAGGAGGTGCGGAGCCATGCGGAGCATATCAGGGGATCAAACATAGCTCCAAAAATTTTGGATAAAATGGACAATTTTAGTTCGATCTGTTGGATAAAATGGAGTTTTGGATAAAATGATAAAACATGGGAAATCACCTATTTTGGTTCGATGATTTCCCCACTAAAACCCCACTAAATCCACGGCACTGATTGCCAGAGGCGAATTTCTGTTGATCAACCGTCATTAAATCCCGACAATTTAAGGTCCCCCAAGTTGGTTTATGAACCTGCTTATAGATAGATCATGATATATCCACCATAAACCATAGAATTCATCATAATTGACCTAGTCATGTGGATCCCAACATCTTGCGATTTCGGAACACCGGGGGTGGCCATTGGCCGCCTCAGGCGCTTCTGGCGGCCAATGGCATTTTACCAAAACCTTGGGCACCCGTGGATCAAGCGGCCACCTGCGGCTCAGCTTCAACATGGTTCAACGTGTTTTTTAGTATCCCCGGAGATTATTTTGGGAGGACGCGTTTCTCATTTTAAGATGTACCAGTAGATTAATTAAAATCAAGAAGAATACACACCAGCCATGCAAATATATTAGGGCGTGTTTGAGCAAGAAAGATGTTTTAGAGATGCATAAATGGGTTCGGGTTCAGGCGTGTTCTTTCTTTGTGTCTTGCAATGTCTTGCATTAAAAGAGGAAACAGTCCGGCAAGGTGATGTTTCTTTTTAGCAGGGTTGATGGGGTACTGGAAATATCCACTATGAATGAGGCCTGTAGATCTTCAACAAAAGTGCACTTGATTGAGCTCCAAATCCGAAGAGTATCCCACGAACTTACTGCTGTTACCACGTCGTTAGTGGTTCTGATGCTCGTGTGAATGGAAGGGGCCTATAGGCAACCCAGCGGTTTGCTTTTGTACAGCAGTATGGGTGTATTCATCCAAACTTTAAGTCTCAACCAAGTCTTGGAACAAATGGTAAGTTGTATGTATACATAAATATAATGCATATAATTATCTATACATATTAATGCATATGTTTATGTCTGCAATATCCTTAACATTGTTGGTTATATGACAATATCAGTGTATTTAAGAGGCATGATAGTTGAATGTTTAACGAACTTAGCTATCATAATTCAGCGATATCAAGCAAAAACAGCCATTCATATTACTGGTTGAACTCCTATTTTTGTTGGTTACCCCAGGGTAAACGTGCCATCCATGAATTGTCCCCATGAATTATCACCATTATTGTCCCTATATTAAGCCATATAAATATGGATATAGTGGTAAATATAGGACACACACACACATATATATATAATATACATATATAGATATTCGAAAATTCGAAAACCAAAAAAAAAACTATTACATAATATTATCATGATTATCCCCATTAACCCCATTAACCCCATGATCCCTATTGAGCCATGTAAAAGCACTGTTTTGGGACGTCCATCCCTGGTCCTGTCCCTGGCGCTACGACGAGGCTCCTGCTGCTCCACGGACTTCGTTTGGTCCACCGTGCTGCGCAGCGAGCCACACCGCCTGGCAGCGCGCTGTCGCTGTGCCACGACCGAAACCGCCACCGGTGGTTTAATGATGATTATATGGTGGTTACATGGTGATATATGGTGATTAGAATTGGGATTTTGTTGATTTCATGATGATTTAGTGGGATTTAATGTGAATTTATAGGGATTTAATGATGATTTAACGGGATTAATATGTGGATTTATGAAGATTGATATATAGAGTTTCTAAAAGTATGTTCTTTACTATCGTTAATGATGGTTGGTTGATGCTAACTGTGTCAACCCTGGTTAGATATCAGTGGTGAAATTTGGTAACATGATGTAACATGTACATTCACCAGCCAAAAATTGTTGATTTTTTGGCAGGTATTTAAGATATTTAAGTTTCACCATGCTAACACCCCCCAAATGGTGATTTATAGCCATCTTAATGGGATATAAATGGGGATCTATATCATGGGACTATGGGATGCTAGTAAACCCCCGGTTGTTTGATGCCACCATGGGATTTTACGAAACGCGATTACCTCAGGAATATCACCAGTGGTTTGGGGGCCGCCATGGGGAGCGATGAGGGGAGCGATTCCAAGAGTTACAAAAAACCACACTGTGGTGAAGTGTACCCTTGAATATTTGGGATGCAAATCTTTCATAAGAACTAGCTGTTTTTCTCGAATATGTCATGCTTGCGAGCTTGCGACTTTCAACAAATTTCACTGGTGTGGGAAACCCAATGCCATTGTGCCCCCAGCACTAAAACGACATTTATGGTTTAACACCCCCAGTCATGGTTGGTTGGGATGGTGTTTGGCATTGGGTTTAACACATTGATCCGATCCCAACCATTGTTTCTGGGGAATTGGATTATCAACAAGTATTAACCATTATGAACCGTTGTCAGCCATTATTCGCAATTATTAACCATTAATAACGCCATGAATTAACATTCCTTAACGATTATTAACCCTTAAATGTGAAAGAACCATTAATAACCATAATTGTTAATTTAGCATTTATTAACATTAATGATTGTTTTCATACAAAAAAAACATGTGTCCGGCTGTTTCGCCTCAGCCTTGGAGGTCATTCCTGTGGCGACGTGGTCTGCGATGGATGTTCTCAACGCAAGCTGCCCTTGCCACATGCAGCGCGGCCGAGATGGTCATGGTGAATCCTTCAGAATCGATAAAAAACATTTTGACCCATAGCAAATCACCAATTTGACTGGATAAATCACTATGGTCATCTAAAGACATGATTGTTCAAAGTAGGCTGTCCGACGCGAAATTTATTGGGATTTGAATGGGGAAAGCGAAGTCAAAACGGAGTTGGAATTGTTTTATTTGCTTGCATCATGTCGGCAATTTGCTGATTTATGATGGTTTTAGCCCTCACCACAAGTTTGATTGTTTACGTTCAGGTTGGGGAAGGTTTACAACTTTATATACATATATACATATATATAATATATAATATTATATGTATATGTATGTATTTTTTAGTAATTTGTTGCGTAGGGCGAATTTTATTTGATGATTTTACATGATTTTACTGATTTACCCATTAAACATGGTAATTTTCCATAGCTATGTTAAATTACCAGAGAAGATAATCCTCTTTGGGGAACCCTTTGTGGAATTGTTCCAATCTTGGACATGCATGGGTTCAGCTACAGATTCAAATACCAGGCCTACGGCATGGTCCAGCGTGCTACAGCATGATATCCTTCAGTAAAATGACATGGCAAAATCTCCTTCTGAGGGGGACGCATCTACAAATGGTCACTTTTCCATTGCCAGATTAGGTTGCCTGAGGGCAGCTTAATTTGGCCAGCATTGTTGGCTCCTTGAACTTTCAAGTTTGGTTCATACCGCTCTGCGGATGGGAGGTCTGGCCGTGGCTTCTCACAAGCTGTACCCTCTGGCAATGATGAACAGTTTGTGAACTGGAGAGTTGCCATTTTAAAACACTAAAGATATCTACAAATCGGCCATGTTCCGCAGTCATGTTAGTGTATTGGAGGGCAACGCAACTCATTGTTCCTCTAATATCCTTTAATTTGTTTTTTTTGTAGGCGGCGCATGTTTTCGTTCCCGGTCAGAGCCCATGTCTGATTAATTATCATTAACTTAATCATTGTATTTTTTTGGCCCGCCATCTATGTGCAATGGGGAACATGGCTATTTTTGCCTGGCATGTCGCCACAGTTTGGAGGGAATTCCCACATTGTTGGGTTTAACTCCTCATTAAGGTTGCTTATATCCGTCTCCAAGTTTGCCCTATTTATCCCATTTGATCCGCTGCTAGTTCACTTGCCACTTTTGTTGGTGAAATCTCTGATAGCTCAAAGTAGTTGAAGTCTCCGTATTTGAGGTCGGCATCTTGCGAGAGGTGCGTGTCTGTGACCGATGCTTCTTGAAGCCAAAGACTGTGACGAGATGAAAGGTTGACGGGCCCAACCGTGCGATGCTGAGCTCAAGGGCCCGCTGCTGGTAGGGAAATAATGTTGTTTTTCCTTCACGATGATGATATTTATGTGTGATTGTTTCTGCAGAGTTCATGTTTGGTAGCTGTTAAGGAACATCCACATCCAAGGAATGTAGTTTCTTGATTGTTTGAAATATTTTGTCGCCTTGCATCCTGGAATGAGGAAAAAGCCTGCAGCAAATTTTATCATCCCCAGTCACTGGGCCGGACGCGTAATGTCGAAGATTTGCGGCTCAAAATCACGGATGTGGTAAGGTTGCAGCTAAGATGAGCTCAAAAATGATTGGTAAGAATTCATGTTTACCGTTGTATTAAAAGGCCAACATTATGTAACTCACATGTTTACCAATCGTTGTGGTGTGAATAACGAATATGTTTCTTAATTTGCTATGAACTTGTGCAAAATCGACAACTCTTACAACATCCTCACCAATTCTGATTGGTTTTCATAGAAGCACAAGCAACTGCACAAAGAAACGGAAACAATGTCCACTTGCCCACAAAGATTGGGATGTACCCTGCCTGATGACTATTTTCAATGACACTTTGGCTTGTGTGGACTCTTCAAGTGTGTGCATGTCAGATATGAGCCATAGACCGTAGACCGAGAATTTTGAGCCAAGCACAGCCATACGGCCTCATTTTTTGAGGGGTGTACAAGCAAATGTTTGCACCTCTCTAGTCTTCCCTGGTGTCTCACTTCATGCGTAATAGGCTCGCCCAAGAGTAATCACTAGATGAATGGAGTCCATATCTCAATATCAACATACTGTATATATCAAGCATTTTTTCTAGTCGAATAGATGAGTCATGCGGCCAAACTATAACAAGATGTATAGATGTAATGTGGGTGGGCTAAACTCAATGCCATAAAGCTCCCATTTGGGGATGGAAAAAACGTGATGACGACTGGGGACTTTGAGAGACCAGGGATCCAAGGTCCAGGCTCGAAGTAGCAGACCTAAAAAGGATTTAAAAAGGGGGAATTTGTCTGGAAATATGGAGATTGAAGCGGAGAATACGTATAAGAAATGATTATGAAATGATTATGAAATTATACTTATCGAAGTTATAGAAGGAAGTTTAGAAGTCAAACTTCCGACAATATGGACAGATGAACATGTGCCTAATTTCATCTCGAGTGTGGGCGGAAGAAACCAACCGAAAAAAATAACATGTTTCTCTTTTTGCGGTTCCCCCAAAATGATTATTATATAAGTATTTGTGATTTACAGCATAGAGCCAAAACGCATGACATGTGGGGACTGCGGGCGTCCCTTTGTGAAAAAACAGGGGAAGGTTGGATTTTGGTGTTTTCATGATTGAAATCGCATTTTGTTGTTTTGCAGTGTTTGCGAAACCGGCAGTTTGAATAGTTTAGCCATCCGGCCAAACCTAAAAGTGGGTTGTTCCACTAAAAACTATAAATGAAAAGAGGGAACGCCACCATTTATCCAAATTGTGGTCTTTGACCAATTCAGTACTGTTCTTGGTGATAGTTGAGATAAAATGAAAAGTAGGAACACATCACGAATTCAATTCCCAGTGGGGAGTGGGACCGTCGGACATGTCGCATGGACATTGCAGCCTTTAATTTGTTCACGCGGGAATGACTCGGAACGTGGCAGCACGGTCCCGAACGTGCCCATACGGATATATTCGATGTGGCGCGCAGCAATCTTCAGTGCCATGATCGCACTTTGTGATGGGGACAGTGGTCAAAAAAACAACAATCATTGGCCGTTTTGGCCACCAACCCCAGACAAGAACATGTGCACCTTGCGGAGTTTTGGACGCTCTCAAAGGCCTGAAACTATGGACAATGGACAATGAACTTCATGCAGTGGTAAGACACCCAATGGATAACCCTTCAGTTCATTAATTTGACAAAGGAAAATTGCATATCTACGTTCTCTGTAACTCTGTATGGCTATGGTTTTACCACCAAACATGTTATTTCCCATTGTCAACTTATCGATAAGTGATCAGAAGGTAAGATGGGGAGTCCTTTACTTCCTCGTTTGGTAATTTCAACGCAAATTATGAAAACCGCACTGGGCACAAATATAAAGTGCAAGCATGGCAGACATGACCATGTGACCTTTTCATCTGGTTGCATTCCGCTAAAGCACCTAACTTTTTGAAATATGATGACAAATCTGTGCATTAATTAGCGTTTCTGTGCGCACGGTAGACCATGGTATATCTGATTTGTTTGGAAAAAACACATATCTGTATGACCTGCAGTTTCCTGTGGTCCATCTCGAGGCTTGTTGGTGCCGGCAGCCGCCCAGTGCCTGGGAAATGCGACAAATCCTTGGTTGCGCAAGAACTTGGTGACTTAGATTTTGCGAAAATCGTGCAGAGGGGAGGGCTGCGGAGGTGATTGCAATTTTGCCAGTTTCACGGTGTTTCTGGATGTTTCACGTTATTTTATGTCATTTGTAGCGTTCAAATCCTTCTTGAGTGGTTTTGTTCGAAGAAAAAACTTAGACGAGTCAGTAGGATACGGTTTTTTGGGATAACAACATTATACCAATGGGATAGCTACAAGTCATGTCGCACCAGCCATCAAGTAGCTGGAACTATTCGCTCCCAGGACACCCATGGTCTACGACATTTGTCGCATTCTGTGCTAAACAATTTATTTTTTGGGTTGTTTTTTAAAACCAACACCCAAGAATCTTCCATGATGCCTAAGTTTGAGGGTGACATTCCTCGTTCCTTTGCGCTCAAGCCTATGGTGGTCTGGTTATGGTTTGGACTTGGTTAGCTGTGGCCAGTGATTTGTCGAGGTTTACTGCGTGCCCCCTCCATTGCCATCTTTCCGTCCTGCCTTGGATTTGTCTTGGCTTTTTGCTTGGGTTTTGCTGGGCTCTGTTCTTATTTGGACTGTGTGCTACCCTGTGGACTTACCGGTCTGTCCTTATCCAGCCCTTGTTTGCCCAGGCTCCTCCTGTCTCCCGTCCACGTCTGGCCCGTTACCTGGAATGAACTGCCCTTTGTCCCCTGGTGAGATTCGTGAGCTCACATCAGGAAACTTCAGGATGTCGTTGGTTCTTGTCTGAAGAAGCAGGTCCTCCATATATCGGTTCTCAAGAGTCAAAGCAGAAGAGGGCCCAGGGCCTTTGCCGGCACTGGTTGAAGATCAAGCAAGTTTCGTGAGTTGGAATCAGAGAGAGGCTTTGCAACGAGCCCAAATGGCATACGGAGCTGGATTTTGGGCCGGTGTGTCTTTGGAGACATTCACTGATCAGATCTGCCCCTTTGCCTCCTGCAACTCTCCTTCACGCGTGATTGTCTTGAGAGCGCGTGGCCTTGGTGGATTTGTGCGTTTTGCATCTGAGGAGCACTTTGAAAAGCTCCGGTCTCAGACATACGCTGGTGGATTTTTGGCTCACGGTTTTCAGACAAAGGTTGAGTTAGAGGTTTTTTGCCAAGGTGCGAAGATTGGCTTGCCTGTGTGCTTTGAACCGTGCTGATCAAAGAACGCTTGAAACCTGCATGCAAGGGCGATGCATCCCTACTCGTCCTTACTGTTCTGGCTTTGGCATCGGCATCCAATGAATTCGATGTGTAGTCCATTCCAGTTGACTTTAGACAAGGTGGTTTGCTCCTTGCCGTGCCGTCAGATCCTCTCTCTCTGAGCAAATCCTTACTGAGACCACTAATTTCAGATATTTTCACTTCAGGCACTTAATGAAAATATTAAGTACTTATTCGAGCTTATCATAAAAACTTATTTGACCTTATTTTCACTTATTTTTACTCATTTGTTGAAACACCCAAAGGTTTAGAACCTATAATGTGAAGGATTTCATTTTTGTACACATTTTCAAAAACGATTGAATATCAGACATAAAATTGCGGAAAAAAACGCGTTTTAAGTTTAGATTCAGATATTGTTTCTTTGTCTAGGACAAAGTTTTTGTCGTTTGGCAAGTTTTCTTAGTAGATATTTTCCTTTTCAAGATACTTTCCTGTTCAGGGAACATCCTTTTCAGGAATTATCCTTTTCAGGAAGTATCCTTTTCAGGAAATATCTTTTCCAAGAAATTTTCTTGTCAGAAAATATTTGGCTATTTTGGATTTTTCTTCAAGCAGCCTGCCAAGAAGAGATGATAGCTATAGAGATGATAGCTTTGGATCATAACTTGTATGTTTTCAAAAGGCTTCTGCTGAGGGTTTACAAGGAATCCATTTAAACATGCATCAATTGTTTCCGCAATTGTTTCGGCAATTGTTCAAACGTTTCAACAATTGTTTGTTTCATTGTTCTTTGTTCGGGAATAATGTTGTAATGGTTCTTAAATAAAATAGTTTTATTGTATCATATATTTGGAAGTAAAAAATAACACGAATTTAAAGAAAGAAAAGCCACAAACAAAAACATAAAATTCAAACAAAAAGAAAGTTCAGAAAATTCAGAAAACCCAGAAAATTCAAACAAATCAGAAAACACAAAAATTCAGAAGTTCAGAAAACACAGAGAATTCATAAAATCCAGAAATTTTGGAAATTAAACAAAAATACAAAAAAGAAAACAATTAAGAAACCAAATTGTTTCAAGTAAAGACATCTTCCAAAGAAATCTGAAATGCAAAAAAAACAAATATCATTCCTCTTGAGGAACTATCTTGAACCTAAACTATCTTTGCAGAAATTACCCTTTGCAGGAACTATCCTGTTCTTGAACTATCCTTTTCTCGAACTATCCTTTGCAGGAACTATC
Organism: Cladocopium goreaui; assembly: GCA_947184155.2. NCBI lineage: Eukaryota > Dinophyceae > Suessiales > Symbiodiniaceae > Cladocopium > Cladocopium goreaui. The sequence goes on from CAMXCT020001112.1 coordinate 2,464,274, forward strand.
CTTTTTTACAACTGTTCCTTGCCAGCAATCATGTTCCTCTCTCACCGTTTGGATCCTGTAAGTTTTGTGCACCTTGTGCTTGCCCCCTTGTGTGAGCCAAAAAGTCACTTTATCATTGCAGTACGATCCAGGATCGCAATGGGGAAAAATACTTGAAAAAAATGAATTGAACTTATTTCCGAATATTTTCAAATATTTTCAGATATTTAAGACTAATATTCAACTATATTTGATTATATCTTCAGTATCATGTAGTAAGTTCAAATACAAAATAAGTGGAACTTAACACAGAATAAATTAAAAAAACAACTTAAACAATTTAAACTTGATACTTATTATCTTCGTTAAGTGCCTGAAGTGAAAATATCTAAAATTAGTGGTCTCAGTAGTGATGGCCAAGGCTGACGACGTGCTTTTCGGTCCGCATTCGATTTTTAGCATTGATCTGATTGAAGAAACTGAGGATCTTACTTCCACTGTTGCATTGGGAATTCAGGCAGAAGTTTTGATGACAACAGACGTGACTGATCAGATCCTGTAGTTTTTTGCCGTGAGTATGACCCGGTCACTGAATCAATAGCAGTCATCCATGGTTTTTCTGTTGAACACCCTCTGAGCATCCCTGAATTCTACATGCTTGCTACAGTTGTGCGTGATTGGCTTGTGAATAGCTCTGATGACCGCACGGGTATTTACACTGCTCAAGAAGACCAGCCTCCCGTGCAAAAGGGCGTTGCTCCAGGGACCTCCTCCCTTCAGGGGAAGAAGCAGACGATGGCCAAGGGTGTCAAATGCCATGATTGCAGATCAGCTCAGCACGCTTGTGGCTCAGATTCAAGTGTTGAACCAGAGGCAAGACAGGTTAGAAAGGTCCAAAGGTTTCTCTGCCACGGATGTTTGTTTTGCTGGGTCTAGAAGCAAGTTGCCTGCTGCCTGCTGTTTCAGCTGGTACCCAGAAACCCGGTGCTTTGCCTCCGAATCTGCATACCAAAGCATAGCCTTGACGGGTCCTCCACCAAAGGTCCGAGCTCCGCTGCCATGCAGGTGCGGGGCCAAAGGAGCCTTACGATGCTGCCGATGAGCCTGCCGGGATAGCGGCAGCCCTGACACAACAGAGCACGGCCATAAAGGCGGCTTTAGTTACTAGCCAATCAGTCAGCAGACGTGTTGTGCGACTTCACAGCGGTGAGGAGTCAGACAGGTACCACCAAAGGCATGGAACAGTGCATACTTTGTGCAACTGATGCAACAGCTCCATCGCCGCCTTTACCCATCTCGCCTTGTCCCTCAGTCGGAGAAGGAGCTCTCAGGCCTTTAGATGCTCAGCTACTTGGCGGAAAATCTTGGAAAGACAAAGCTTGTAGCCTGGATTCTAGGACATGCGGTGGATTCAGCGGCCAGCGGAGACTTCAGGCACACGAAGGAGATCTTGGCGTTGCTCATGGTGGTCGTAGAACAAGCAGTCATAGACAGGGGAGACTGGACTTTAGCGTTCATGCTGACACTACTAGAGGAGCCTCCTCTGCAGATGTTCAGGAAAGGTCGATGAACTTGGTGCATCACTCCCGGCCCTTGGGTCCCCTGGTTCTGCCTCAATGGACGGCGGTATGTCTGTCGTACCTCAAGGACTTGGAAGTTTTGGCAACAAAAAAGTCCGAGACAGCCAAGAAGAACACAAACCGGCCGAAGCACCAGCCAAGGCATCCTAACCAGAAGGCAAAGTTTCGTCGCGAAGGAAACCAAGATTCCCAAAGAAATGCCAGGCCAAAGCGGCCGCGGAAACATAGTTGGAACGTCCTGCATTTTGCCTGAGGTGGGGTGCGAAGCCGCTCCATCTCATGTTCATTTAGGATTTCAAGGTGGAAGTAAGCCCAATCTCTTTTGTTGCAAGCGATGTGGTCAGCCGGTTTCAGTTGGATTTTCCTGCAATGCAGGAGGCATTTGCCTGATTCGGATGCCCACAAAATTAAGAAAGGACCGGCTGTGGACTCTCTTTGTTTTGCCAGATGGTGTTCACTTTTGGTGGTGTCTGTGCTCCGTACAAGACCTAAGTTTTCTGTTTTGCTCTCTGCAACACTGCACCTGCAACGAAGCCTGCATGTTTCGTCTTCGCCGGCTTTTCCCTTGCCTGTGCCTTTTCCGGATATTTTTGCGAGGATGCCTCCAGGTTTTTCAGCTGCCAAACGTGAGAAGATTCACTTCCGACGTGCCTTGCATGTGCAGGTGATGGCTTAGAATTTTTGGTGGAGTGGGAGCTGCTTCATACCTTTGGAGCATCTGGAGAGGGCGCCTTCTATCAGTCAGCAGTGCCTGCTGCGCCGACTCTCTAGCCGCTAGCCTTATTCTGGCGGATGGCCCTTTGAAGAATTTTGTAGTCCTTCGGAGTGGTCGACGGTCTCATCAACTTGTTGCACGTTTGTCTGAGATGTCCGATGGCGCAGTTTACCCTGGACATGATGTGCCATTGGACAATAGCACTTTTCCTGAACTCAAGCCTTGCAAGTTTTTGGATGCTTCACGACTGAAGGTAGTTGGTGAGGGTAGCTTTGGTGCAACAGCCTTTCTTCTCCGGAGTTATGCATGGCTTATTGTTTTCCTGATGTGATGCTTTTTGAGAAGACTCCTTCTTAGCCATGAATATTTCCAGAGAATGGACCTCATAGCTGAAGTTGCAACTCTGGCCAGATTGTGGGATGCAAAAGGATTTTGCACATCCATAGCCCTGACCTTGGAGCTGCCAGGAAGTTTGAACTTGTAAGGGCATTGAACTTTTTGAAGAGTTTCAGTGTCGATCGTCAGATCGGTGGGTTTCGGGACCTTCATCAAGCTTTTTAACTGGACCTGATCTGCTTGACCTGAGTATTGATGCTTCAGTTGACTTGAAGTAGGTGACCAGCTGGGTTTTAGCGTTAGGCAGGAGTTTCCAACGTCCTCCTGGCATAGTGGCTTTTCAAAGCATTTTCCAAGGAGATCGCGCAGGCGTTGAGATTGCTACTTGGATTTTGCAAACCACGGAGGAATGCGAATTCTGTCGTCGTCGCGACCGTTGGATAAACCAATGCTTGATGGAAATCTATATTCAGGAGGTTTCATCTTTTCAATATCTTTCTGCTATTCCAATTTCCAGTCAACTGAAGATATTTTTCCTGTGTGATTAGTTTATCTCTGCGCTCAAGAATGCTGGCGATTTTTGGAAAGCCGAAATTCCTTGTACAATTTGGCATATTCTATACTGAGACTGAGACCACTAATCTTAGATATTTTCACTTCAGGCACTTAACGAGGATAATAAGTATCAAAATGTATCAAGTTTTAAATTGTTTAAATTGTTTCTTTAATTTATTCTGTGTTAAGTTCCACTTATTTTGTATTTGAACTTACTACATGATACTGAAGATATAATCAAATATAGTTGAATATTAGTCTTAAATATCTGAAAATATTTGAAAATATTCGGAAATAAGTTCAATTCATTTTTTCAAGTATGTTTCCCGATTGCGATCCTGGCTCGTACTGCAATGATAAGGTGACTTTTTGGCTCACACAAGGGGGTAAGCACAAGGTGCACAAAACTTACAGGATCCAAACGGTGAGAGAGGAACATGATTGCTGGCAAGGAACAGTTGTAAAAAAGGATAGTTCCTGCAAAGGATAGTTCAAGAACAGGATAGTTCAAGAACAGGATAGTTCCTGCAAAGGGTAATTTCTGCAAAGATAGTTTAGGTTCAAGATAGTTCCTCAAGAGGAATGATATTTGTTTTTTTTGCATTTCAGATTTCTTTGGAAGATGTCTTTACTTGAAACAATTTGGTTTCTTAATTGTTTTCTTTTTTGTATTTTTGTTCCCGAGAGCGTCTGAGCGCAGGGTTCTTCCAATAGTGGGAGTCTGTATCTCATCTTCTCATCTTCACACCTTCTCATCTTCACACCTTCTCTCACACCTTCTCATCTGCACATCTGCTCATCTCCACACCTTCTAATCTTCACATCCTGTCATCTTCACATCTTCTCATCTTCACACCTTCTCATCTTCACATCTGCTCATCTTCACATCTGCTCATCTTCGCATCTGCTCATCTTCACATCTGCTCATCTTCACATCTGTTCATCTTCACATCTTCTCATCTTCACATCTTCTCATCTTCACATCTTCTCATCTTCACATCTGCTCATCTTCACATCTGCTCATCTTCACATCTGCTCATCTTCACATCTGTTCATCTTCACATCTGCTCATCTTACATCTGCTCATCTTCAGAATCTGCTCATCTTCACATCTTCTTATCTTCACATCTTCTCATCTTCACATCTTCTCATCTTCACATCTGCTCATCTTCACATCTGCTCATCTTCACATACTCACATCTTCTCTTTCTTTCTCTCGCACTCACATCTTCACATACTCACATCTTCTCTCTCTCTCTCACTCTCTCTCCTCTTTCCTCTCTCCTTTCTCCTCTTTCCTCTCTCCTTCTCTTTCTCTCTCTCTTTCTCTCTCCCTTTTCTCTCTCTCGCCTTCTTTATCTTTCTCTCTTTAGGCCGAGGGTGGTGCCGGCGGTGAGTCACGAAACGTCAACCCTTTCGCACGAAACGAGGGTCGATCGTCAAAAACTGAGGAACAATTGCGATTTTACTTGTGCCGGAGCAACCCTTTCGCACGAAATTAGGGTCGATCGTCAAAAACTGAGGAAAAATTGCGATTTTGCTTGTGCTGGAGCAACCCTTTCACACGAAATGAGGGTCGATGCGCAAAAAGTGAAGTAAAATTGCGTTTTTACTTGTCCTGGAGGGTCGATGCGCAAAAACTGAGGTAAAATTGCGATTTTACTTGTCCTGGAGCAACCCTTTCACACGAAATGAGGGTCGATCGTCAAAAACTGCGGTAAAATTGCGATTTTAGTTGTGCTGGAGCAACCCTTTCACACGAAATGAGGGTCGATGCGTAAAAACTGCGGTAAAATTGCGATTTTACTTGTCCTGGAGCAACGCTTTCACACGAAATGAGGGTCGATTCGCAAAAACTGCGGTAAAATTGCGATTTTAGTTGTGCTGGAGCAACCCTTTCACACGAAATGAGGGTCGATGCGCAAAAACTGAGGTAAAATTGCGATTTTACTTGTGCCGGAGCAACCGTTTCGCACGAAATGAGGGTCGATCGTCAAAAACTGTGGAAAAATTGCGAATTTACTTGTGCCGGACTTGTCCCGGAGCAACCCTTTCGCACGAAACGATGCTCGATGCGCAAAAACCGTGGTAAAATTGCGATTTAACTGGTGTTGGATGTAAAAGGGTGTGAGTGTAAGAGTGTAAGCGTTTGTGTGTAAGAGGGTCTGTGTGTAAAAGCGTCTGTGTGCAGAACCGTCTGTGTAAAAGCGTCTGTGTGTAAAAGCGTCTGTGTGAAAAAGTGCCTGTGTGTAAAAGTGTCTGTGTGTAAAACTGTCTGTGTGTAAAAGCGCCTGTGTGTAAAAGCGTCTGTGTGAAAAAGCGCCCGTGTGTAAAAGCGTCTGTGTGTAAAAGCGTCTGTGTGTAAAAGCGTCTGTGTGTAAAAGCGCCCGTGTGTAAAAGCGTCTGTGTGTAAAAGCTTCTGTGTGTAAAAGTTCTTGTGTGCAAAAGCGTCTGTGTGTAAAAGCGTCCGTGTGTAAAAGCGTCTGTGTGTAAAACTGCCTGTGTGAAAAAGCGTCTGTGTGTAAAACTGTCTGTGTGAAAAAGCGTCTGTGTGTAAAAGCGTCTGTGTGCAAAAGCGTCTGTGTGTAAAAGCGTTGGTGTGTACAAGCGTCTGTGTGTAAAAGTGTCTGTGTGTGAAAGTGCCTGTATGTAAAAGCTTCTGTGTGTGAAAGCTTTTGTGTGTTAAAACTTCTGTGTGTAAAAGCTTCTGTGTGTAAACGCTTTTGTGTGTAAAAGCGTCTGTGTGTGAAAGTGCCTGTATGTAAAAGCTTCTGTGTGTGAAAGCTTTTGTGTGTTAAAACTTCTGTGTGTAAAAGCTTCTGTGTGTAAACGCTTTTGTGTGTAAAAGCGTCTGTGTGTAAAAGCTTCTGTGTGTAAAAGTGTTTGCGATGCAAACTATTGTCTTGTACTTGTGCTATATTGTCTTGATACTCCTCTTCTCGACTGCCTATAACACATCCTTATCCTCCTGCCAATTTCCACTACTAAATGCTATGACCTAGGTCCCGGAAAGTGAACCAAAAATTTAGTGTGAAATTTCTAGAAGCCATTTAGTAGAGAATCATGATCTTTCAAAAAAAAACAAGTAAACATCTCTAGACCCATGATCCACATTTAGTAGAGAGGTAACAATGATATGTTAATCATATGATGTCAAATGTTGTTTTTTGGGTAAAACCATTTAGTAGAGATGTCAAAAAAATGTTGCAAAATCACAGGAACCATTTTGTAGAGGTTGCGAAGTAGAGTTCATAAAACGGTCACAATGAAATGAGACAAAACTGAAAAACCATTTAGTAGAGATTCCCATTCCGTAACCGTTTGGCCAACCCACCGTGCTGCCTTGCCTTTTTGGGGGCGATGCCAAATCCCTCGCTTGGGTGTTTCTTGCTCGTCGGGTGCTGCCTTTCGTGTTTGGGTTCTTGGGGGCGATGCCAAATCCCTCGCTTGGGTGTTTCTTGCTCCTCGGGTGCTTACTAAATGGATGGTCATGGGATCAGTCTATCTAGAACTGTTTCACACAAAGCCCTGTTGCATCCTTGTGTGCCCTATTATCCCTTACGTGCTATGGAACACCATTTTGTAGGCCCAAAATGTCCAAAATCTATCAAGATTTCCCCTGCTTAGCCAAGTGCTGCCTCTACTAATGGATGGTCATGGGATCAGTCATATGTGTTTCATGTTGTTTTCTCTACTAAATGGACCCCGTGTATTTCTCTACTAAATGGCTTTGGGGTTTTGGTCGAGTGATGTTGGTCCCGCAACTTGTGCTCAAATGAGTACCTCTACTAAATGGAACAGGGTGTTTGGTCGAGTCATGTTGGTGTCTTAAGACACTCTGAAATATATATCCAAATTTTGCGCTTCAGCTGAACCAGGGGCCCACATTTAGTAGTGAAATTCGATCATGCATGCGCATCCATTTAGTAGAGCTTGAGGCTATGCAAGCCGTTTCTTCACTACAAAATGGTTGCACAGCCCCACCCCTTAATTGACAGGGGGTTACATCTTTAATATATTGTTTTGTAATATGGTGTCTCCATACTAACAAGAGAAGACCCTGCTCCTCTACGCTCTCGGGCCATCCGTCGTCTAGTTTAAATTTCCAAGTTTTCTGAATTTTCCAAATTTTCTGCATTTTCTGTATGTTCTGTTTTTTTCTGAATTTTCTGTGTTTTCTGAATTCCCTGAATTTTCTGAATTTTATGTGCTTTCATTTTTTTTTGAATTTTCTGCGTTTTCTAAATTTTCTGATTTTTTCTGAATTTTCTGAGTTTTCTGAATTTTCTGAATTTTCTGAACTTTCTGAATTTTCTGAATTTTCCGAATTGCTTTCCTCTTAATTTAAATTGGATTTCTGGTTTTTCTGAATTTTCTGGATTTCGGAATTTTCTGAATTTCTGAATACTCTGAATTTTCCGAATCGTTTTTCTTTAACTTTCTGAATTTTCTGCCTTTTCTGGATTTCTGAATTTTCTGAATTTTATGAAGTGTTTCCTTTTTACTTTAAATCAGAATACTGAATTTTCTCAATTTTCTGGTTTTCTGATTTTTTCAATTTTCTGAATTTCTTGGTTTTCTGAATTTTCTGAATTGTTTTCCTTTTTATTTTAAATTAGTAGAATTCTGAATTTTCTGGTGTTCTGAATTTTCTGAAATGTGTGAATTTTCTGGGTCTCTGATAATTCTGAATTTTCTGGGCTTCTGAATTTTCTTCCCAATTGACCCGGTTAGTTAAAAACGTGGAGAATCTTGATTTTATAGAAAGCGATAGATTTCCAAAGCATATAGGCAACTTGTTTAAAACTATTTTTTGAATTTTTTGGCAAAATGAGTTAAAGAAAAAAACATATTGATTTGCCGTTGCCGATTTCAGCAGATTTTGCCGAAATTTGCGAAGGAGTTTGAAGGCAGTTTGGAAGAAGTTTGGAGGAAGTTTTGAAGTTTCAATGAAGTTCATCCCAACGCCTCACAAGGGTTACAAATCTTGCTTCCCAAACTGCTTCAAACCTTGATCAAACTGCCAGCAAAACTTCCCCAAAGTGCAAGGCAGTTTCAGGGAAATTTCCTTGAAACTTCCTCGCTGCGGAGGGCTTAATCTGCCGATTTAGACAGCATGATCTGCCGAATTCTCCAACTTGAGTTGTCTAAAACGGCAGATATGATTTACCAAAATCGGCAACAGCATAATCTGTCTGTTTCTTAAAAATCAAGATTCTCCAAAGTTTTAACTAGTTAACTAGTGGTCAAGTTTTTGTCTAATCGGGTCTATTGGGTTAATTTTCTGAATTTTCTGGGTTTTCTGAATGTTCTGAACTGCTTTTCTTTTATTTAAATTAGGATTCTGAATTTTCTGTGTTTTCTGAACTGTCTGAAATTTGTGAATTTTCTTTGTTTTCTGTTTTTTTTTGAATTTTCTAGGTTTCTGAGTTTTCTGGATTTTTGAATTGTTTTCCTTTTAATTTAAATTAGGATTATGAATTTTCTAAATTTTATGAATTGTTTCCGACCCTTTTAATTTAAATTAGAATTGTGAATTTTCTGAATTGCTTTTCTTTAAATTAAAATAAATTAGAATTCTGAATTTTCTGTTTTTTTTTGTGTTTTCTGAACTGTTTGATTTTTTTGAATTTTCTTGTTTTTTTTTTGATTTTTTGGTGTTTTGAGATTTTTTCTGAATTCACTGGGTTTTCTGAATTTTCTGTGTTTCGGAATTTTCTGAAGTTTCTGGGTTTTCTGAATTTTCTGGGTTTTCTGAATTTTCTGAATTTTCTGGGTTTTCTGATTTTTCTGAATTTTCTGTTTTTTGAATTTTATGTTTTTGTTTTTGGCTTTTCTTTCTTTACATTTTAATTCCTTTTTAATCTATGTGTTTTCTTCCAAATATATAGTACAATAATAAACATATTTCATTTAAGAACCATTACAACACTATATGTTATGATCCAAAGCTATCATCTCTAAAGCTATCACCTCTTCTTGGCACGCTGCTTGAAGAAAAATCTATAATAACCAAATATTTTCTGACAAGAAAATTTCTTGGAAAATATATTTCCTGAAAAGGATACTTCCTGAAAATGATAATTCCTGAAAAGGATGGTTCCTGAACAGGATAGTATCTTGGAAAGGATATTTTTGGCTAAAAACAACTTACAAACCAAAAAAAGGTAAACCTTCAACCTCTTTTATCTACGAATTTATTTCTTATATTCAAATGTTTTTGCAAATTTTATAAACAGAACGATCCCGCGCATTATCAATTCTAAGCCTTTGAAAGTCTCAAAACATAAGTGCCTGAAGTGAGTAGCAGCGGCAAGTTTCGAGGAATTGACGGGAGAGATGGGAGCTGCTTTCGTCCAAAAATTGAGACAATGTGGACTTGAAAGCTGTGTGCAGAAACTACGCAGAGCAAACAGCAGAGGAAAAGAGATGCCTAAGTTTGGGGGTGACATTCGTCGTTCCTTTGCGCTCAAGCCTACCCGAACATGAATACATCACACCCGTTGATCAGCCTTGCCATTGAAGGGAACTGCCGTCGTCCAAATTGTGAGACAATATGGACTTGAAAACTGCGTGCAGAAACTGCGCAGAGCAAACAGCAGAGGAAAAGAGAGAATTGGAGCTCGAAATTTTATACATATCATATCTATATATATATAATATATGATGGTCGATCTAAAGGTCCCTGTAAGGAGTTTTAATTGCGAAAGCCGTGCGTGTTATGTTGGAAACCCTCGCGAAAGTTTTTTTTCGAGTTCGCGAAAGTAAAATTTTATTTCGCGAAAGTTTCGCGAAAGTTGGATATTCTAATCAGTATGTAAAGGGCTGCCACCCACTGCCGCCCAGGGTCCGGCAGGAGAAGGGCACCAGAGAATGCGAGTAGCAGTAGCCAAGTTTCCAAAAGTGAGGCTTTGCGAGAGCCAAACACTAAGGCCCTGGTCTTCGCTTTTCCTTCAGTACACCCCCTGCTGATGGCCGGGGTCTGTGAATAGGGAAAGTCAAAGTGCATGTTGAAGGGGCTGGGCCAGTAAACTTTGCAAACAAATAACTGTCCTGAGAAGGGATTCCGTGATGCTAGCTGCATGTTTAAAAGGCTACCAAGAAGTGATCCGTGATTCTCTGGCGTAATTTGGCAGGTGGTGAACGAATCTTCATAAGAGGTGTTGTTGGCCAACATGGTGGAGTTTGCGAAAGTTTCGCGAAAGTAAAATGTTTATTCGCGAAGAATGGCCGTCCCGGGATAAAGGAATTTTGATCAACAACCATATATATATATGCATACATATATACAAGGATTATAGCTACTTTTACCCCCAACATATACCCAATATTTCCAAGCAACCCGGCTGTAGTGAGATGGGACGTGTGGTTCTTTTCCCAATAATTCCCAGACGTGAAGCGGAGGTCAGCAGAACAAATTTGTATTTGATGGGAAAAGACAGTGGCTTCCCCTTCAACCAACCCATTGGCCCATGGGCTGAATAGTTTGGAGCGCGGAATCTGAGCCCAAAAATTGGAGGTTTGGAGACCAAACTTGCCAAAACTGTTTTCATGTAGGTCTGGAGGTTCAAACCATAGCCATTTGAACAACATCTGGAACCAGTTCTACCGAGGGTGTAAGGCGGGTAGGTTTGACCATGGTTGTTGACCAGCCCCAGCGATTCCAGGTGAACCCGGGGACTGGTGAGTCCTACCCTTTGCTACTGGGACATTTTATCCCCCTAGAGGGAAGTTCCGGCGAAGAGAAATCACAGTATTTCTTGGTGCCTGGCTAGTCAAATGATCCGCCCTGACTCTGGTCCGCTTTCATCTGACTTGCCATTGTCCAAAGTGCTTTTGGGAACGATTCTGTGTTGGGGGATCATTCAGGAGGAAGCCCGGGTTTTGCACCACTTGGTCGCCAACTGCCACGGTTGTTCTTGTTTGCTGAGGGGCATCACCATTGGGGACTGGGCGGCTGGCTACGCCGCGAGCTACATGGCTGGTATCTTGATCCAGGACAGGGTAGGGCGGTACTGGATGCCATCTACAAAGGTATTTTTGATATATTTTTGATCTTTCTTGATCAATGTAAACCGGAAATATACCTTCAGGCCGATCGCTTAGATGACTGAAAGCGCTGGAATAGCCAGCGCAGGGAGTTGTTGAAGCCAAGCTATAGGGGGGGTGGGAGTTGGTAAAGAGTGTGTGAAAATGGAAATCGGAGGACGGAAAGCGCTGGAACAGCGCAGGGAGTTCTTGAAGCGAAACTATAGGGGGGTGAGTGTGGGCGGGGGGGTAAAGAGCGTGTGAAAATAGTATCAGATTTGCAGGAGGAGGGGGCAATTTTTGTGGGGCCCGAAAATGTGTTCGTTGGGCCTTCTGGCCGCAGGGTTTCGTGTGCAAATAGCAAAAGAATTGAGATACTGTAACTTTTGTTGCAAATGGCCCTGCAGCAGAGGAGCCTTATTGTGTAAATGCAGCACGTTGGTATCGGGCCCCACAAAAAAAGGGTCAGCGAGCTCAGGCCCCACAAAAAACACAGAAATAACAGAGAAAACACAGAGAATAGTATATAGGCTGATCTATCTAGTTTGATGTATTTATCTAATTTGTGTAATTAGGCATCTAGTCTAAGTTAAGAATTTCGTAATTCAAAGATCTAGTAGTGATAATCCAATACTCTAATAGTCAAAAAATACCTAGTCTAGCCTGACTGCCTACTTAATCTAATCTACCCGAAGGGCAAATAATTTGGTTTAGTCTAGTCTAGTCTAGCTTAACTGGCGTATTCTAATCCAATCTAATCTAATCTAAACCCTCTCCAATCTAGTCTACCCCAAGGGCAAGTAATCTAATCTAACAAGAGCAACAATGTTGCAAGGAAATCAAAAGTCTAGCCTAATTTAATCTATCTTAATGTCACCTTCTCGAAGGGCAAATGGGAAAACCGAGTCACTTTCGTTTCCAAAACGTTGGGTTGCTTGCAGTTAAGTCTAATCTAGTCTGTCCTAATTTAATCTGCTCCAAGGGCAAATGGGAAACCCTGAAAGAACCAGTCACTTTCGTTTCCAAAATGTTGGCTTGAGTGCAGTTGTCAGTAGAGACGAGCCAAGTTTTATGGCAGATGGTGACCTATTCTAATCCAATCTTCTCCAAGTGCAAGTAATCTAATCTAATAAGGGCTAACACCTGAAACTTGCCTGAAACGCAATCGAATTTGGTCTAATCTAGTCTAGCCAAGCGCAATCTGCTCGAAAGACTAGTGGGAAAACCTGGAAGTGGGTTGCGTGCAGCTGTCTTAGTAGAGATGAGCCAAATCTTATCTGAAAAGGGCAAGCGCGGAAGAGCAAAACTTAGACTAGTCTAATCTAACCTAAAATCATTTAAATCTAAATCTAATCGTGTCTATTCGAAGGGCACGCATTTAGTTTAGTTTAATAGGGGCAAATGGGGCTAATCTAGTCTAGCCTAATGTAATCTAACCTAACCGAATCTAATCTAAATCGAATCTCGTCTACTCGAAGTTCAAGCAATTAGAACTGGTCTAATGAGGGCAAACGGGGAATAGGAAAACTTAAATGTTAGCAATCCAATTTTGTATAATTTTGTCTAATCTGATTTCATGGGATTGCACAAGCGCTCATGCAAAGCATGGCGAGAGGCATTAGTGGAAATTTGCTATGAAGGTATTTAATTAAACGGAGTGTGAAGTAGAAATTAGATGATGGAATTTTTGACTTGCAGAACATTGGGTTCATGTTTGGCTGTTTCGGCATCATTTTGGCCAAATTTTGTGCCAGAAACCTAGATTTTTTTGGTCCCTCCAGGACATGCTTGGCATAAATGTCACCTACACGGTTGCTGGAGGTGGAGGGCAGGTTGAATGCTTATACTCCGTGGCTGGTTGCTCTGAGCCGGGCAATTCCTCAAACCGAGGGTGTGGCCCAGAAGGGCCATCGGTGACTTGGTGATAGATCGAGGAAAAGGCGCAGGGGTCTTTTGTGCCTTTTGCTGCTTGTAACGGAACCAAGGCATCAGCGCAGGCAGTTTTGATAATCCTTTCCCCCTAATACTAAACGCCCCCCCAAATAATAAACACTTCAGGTAGTTTTTATTATTAATATTTATTATTAGGGAACCCTATTAATAAATTTAAAACCTTTATAATAAAAACTACTTTTTCCGATTTCAAAATCGATTAATTTTCCTTTTTAACACGCAATTGAAAAATATTACCACAAATTGGATTTCGTTAATAATTTCAAAACCTTAATAATAAAAACTTTTTGTTCCGACAAAATCAATGAAATTTCCATATATAACGCAATTAAAATATTGCCAAAAATTGGTTTTCGAAGCGGGCCATAATAATAAATTAAAAAGCTTAATATAAAACAACACTAAAAAATCGGACAGACCCTAATAATAAACACGCCGGGGTTGACTAGTTTTTATTTTTACGGGACGAAACCCACAAGTGGTAGCTTAATTTTTAGGTTGTTTTCTAAAGGGGATTAATTAAAAGTCAAATTGGCCAACCTGAAATTTGCCAAACTGGGAGATGGACCCTAGTTTTTAGTCTTTGGGGGGGTTTAGTAATAGGGGGAAGGATTGTTAGACATTTCCAACAGACAGTATGGCTGCGAGGATATCTTCGATTGGATGAACCTGCGTTGGCTAAGCAAATGGTATGGATGCTGTTCACACAGCCCTTGATACATAGTTGAATGGTTTTCAGTGCATATGTACGCATCATTGGTTTTCAGTGCTTAGGATCTTGGTTCATCCGAACAATTCGCATTTGACCACTTCTGGACCCTGTCCTCACCGACCTTTGATCGTTGCTAGTAAAAGAAATTTCGTCGCACCACCCCAATGGAGTCTTTAGAAACGATGATTATTTTCATCAGCTAGACTGACTTGAGTCCAACAAGCCCACAGCTCAGTTTGATGATTAAGAGATGCATATTCCCATTGGTGCTCACAGGTGAACCAACAGGGTACAAGCCAGCGATGGCCAAAAAAGTCCACCATTCAGTGGCTTACTGAGTCGCTTCAGTTGTGAGGTGACGTACCAGCACGTGCAATTGGAGGCGTGGATGGGAAACTATCCCGAGACGTGGGCTCTGTTGCAAAAATTCAAGACCGCGCCCAAACTCCTGACCTCCATGGGATGCTTGGACGGCCTTGGACGAGCGAGGAGAGTTGATGAACCTACGACGTGGGTGGATGTGTAATTAATGTAGAAAGTATGGAAGGATCTGTAGGGAGGATATAAGCAGTATACAGTCAGTATACGGATAGTATATGAGCGGGATACAAAAGGTATGAGGATATTCTAGTCGCTTACTGCTTGTGGGGGAGGGAAATTGTCCGGGTCGAGCACGTAGTTTGGAGGCTGAGGAGTATGGCAGCTGGGGATGCGGGCTGAACACGGGCCTTCTTGAGCCCAACCTGACCCTGTTGGGGCCGAACTTGACCATACTTAGCCTTAAATTGAGCCGAGCATGCGCCAGCTTGGGCCCAACTTGCGGACCCAAGATGGCGCAACTTCGGCATGTTTGGGCGCAAGTTGGGGTCAAGATGGCGCAACTTCGGCATGTTTGGGCGCAAGTTGTGGTCAAGATGACGGAAGTCGAGCCCGTGTGAGGCCAACTGCAGCTGTACGAACCGCCAATGAAGCATTGAAGCAAAAAAAAGTAGGGAAATAGCTGTGGCTGTGGCACGTGTTTTCAGCATGCCGCGTTCAGTCGGCACTATTCGCCAAGTTGCACTATGTTGGACCCAACTTGGACCCAAGTTGGAGCCAAGCGAACACGTTGGGCCGAAGCTGGGCCACATGCATGTACCTCAAATGTAGGTCCAAGTCAGGTCGAAGTTGGGCAGAGCGCAGACCCACCATGGTGAACACTGCCGAGCACAAACCTCCATTGAGGCCGGGAAATATTCACGTTGAGTCCATGCAGCTCCTTTCTTGGGCCGAAGTTGCCATCAAACGAATCCAGCTTCGGTTACAAGTGCGGCCCATGCTTGGAGGCTCGGAACATACTAGGTACATACGGCACTTACTATTTGGATACAGCACTTACAGTATGTCACTTAGCGGACTTACTGGGACAGCACTCAGCGCACTTACGTCGTAAGTGGCTTACAGCACTTACCTAAGTCCGCGAGCGCTTTTGTGTTTCCCCAAAACGCGATTTAAATTTTTGCGTTTCCACGAAAACTTGCAACGAATTTTTTGTGTTTCCACCAAAACCCCATTCAGAATTTTGTGTTTCCACCAAAAGTGAAACGGGATTTTGTGTTTCCGTAAATTTTTGTAAGTGCACTTAGCCTAGATACGTAAGTAGCGTAAATCCTTTACAGGACTTAGGCCGCTTAGGGCTTAAGCTGCCTATCTCACTTAGCCCACATACGCTATGTGGTTAGCCACGTGCCATAAGTTGCGTACTCATTATGGAACATAATATACAGTTAGCCTAAAACTGTAACTACTTACGTAAGTGACTTAGAGACAGCAACCCGCTTAGCACCACTTATAAGGTAACTTAGCACCACTTAGAAGGTAGGTTACAGCACTTAGTAAGTAGATTTTATAAATGTTCTAACCTTCCTATGTATAACCGCCCCCGGCCCTCCAAGTGTTGTATTGACCCCTCCCAGCTGAAGCTGTACCATTGATCCATTAATTTACTCGTATCACCTCCAGTGCGGGCAGACTTTTCTCGGTAGTATATTGTTACACAAATCGCCTGCCGCGTGATTGTGTGGGGGGGAACCTGCGAGTCGGCATGCTCTTGGGATTCTTCCGGGATCCTTTGGCCTCCATACCGTATAATGGCGCTGCAGCCGTCATCACAGGACGCGGAATAATATACACAGTACAAGTTGTGTAGGTGAACGGATCAAATCTTCTGGTCTTTGCCAGCTCAGGATACGAGGGCTCCGAGAGCATGTATTTCAGTTCGGCTGTGTTGCACGCTGCTTATGAGGCTGAAGGTTTGGCTTTGGAGTTTTGGACTGGTTGCTCGACCAAGTCTTGGCAGCTACTGTACCTGGCATTTTCAGCATGGTGTAGCTGCCTACATCTTACGCACCTCCACGCACACGTGTATATATATTTAATAATATATCTATATATACACACACATACAAATGTAGATATACACATAGTATGTATGATGTTTGTTTGATGCAATTTGGTTTCTGTACTAAGGCACACACACACTAGACAAAATTTGATCTTTTAAGAGATCCGTCTGGAACTGAGTCCCCTAACATGCAACTATATAGGTTAGTTACATATGTGTATTTATATATATATATGGGACTATGGTGACCACCAGCTGCGACTTATATGCGCCCAGGTGCGTCACCACAGTCCCGCAGGTACGTTTTCACGGGTCCCGGGGAGGTGTCTTCGTTGGTCACCGACCCCACGGGGACCCCGGTGACCCCCTGCTTTAAGGTATAAATAGGTATAATAAAATAAAATAAAATATAAATTAAAATTTTAATGTAATTTGATGAGCCACGAGCGAAGTTTTCCGTCTGTTCAGACGGTACACGCACACACACACCCTGCCTTTGGCACATTGTTGTCCTGGCACATGAGGTGAAAATGAGGATGAAAAGGGGAAATGAGGATGAGATGAAAGTGAACAGAGATGAGGGATTTCAAAACCGGGACCCGAGGAGGGAACGCAAAAGAAGAGGGAAGGAGCAAACACACACCGGAGCGGGCAAACCCTGAAAAGGCAAGGGAAAAGAAAAGCGGCGGCCGACGGACACGGAACAAGACCAGTGGAGGGGGGGGAAGACGGAAGCGCCTGAACCAACCTATCACAGCGAAAACTTACGCCCCCCCTCGGCACGCGCAGGACCCAACCTACCTAGGGAGGGAAGAACGCATGAAATAAGGGACCGGATGGGGGACTAGTTGATGAAACAGAAAAAACAAAGATCAAAGGGGACCGAGTTCAAGCCTAGAAAGTCGTGCGTTACTCCCGGCCGGGAACGTTGTCAGGTCATGCCAGGTGGGCTCAAACGGCTGTTCAAGTTCAAGTGAGTTAGGTGCACAAAATGGTTAACCTCACCAGAAACCAAAGTAACCACACCTGCAGGAAGAGGACATGGCCTGTTTCCTGTTGTCTCCCATGTCGTGTTTCACTTCAAAAACTAAAGCTGCAGCGAAAAGACAAAGTTTTTTGACAGTTCGGAGCGGCTGCAATCAGATAGGAGTCCAGGTTCAAAAGGTTCTCAAGGGACCGCAGGAACGGCCGGACATCGCAGAAAATGCCCATAAACGAAAGGCCGACCGTTTCACTTTACTTAGACGAAGTTCCAGATGAAAAATGTCAATTCAGTAATCCGGTCAGTCAACATTCACCCACAAAGGGGTTGCCTCAGTTGGCCCTATGGCACCGTGTCGGAGCCACCATAGGAATCACACTAGACATAATTGGATCTTTTAAGAGATCCGTCGGGAACTGAGTCCCCTAACATGCAACTATATCTATATAGTTACATCTGTATATATATATATATATATGGGACTATGGTGACCACCAGCTGCGACTTATATGCGCCCAGGTGCGTCACCACAGTCCCGCAGGTACGTTTTCACGGGTCCCGGGGAGGTGTCTTCGTTGGTCACCGACCCCACGGGGACCCCGGTGACCCCCTGCTTTAAGGTATAAATAGGTATAATATAATATAATATAATATAATGTAATATAATACAATATAATATAGTATAATATAATGTAATATAATGTAATATGATATAATATAATATAATATAATTTAATATAATATAATAATATTATAAAATATCATATAATATCATATTATTTAATATAATATAATATAATAATATGATTTAATATAATTCAATATCATATAATATAATAATATAATATATTTTCTTTTTAAAATATAATATAATAAAATATTATATAATTTAATTTAATATAATATAATATAATAGCATATCATATAATAAAATAAAATAAAATAAAATATAATATAATAAAATATAATTTGATGAGCCACGAGCGAAGTTTTACGTCTTTTCAGACGGTACAAACACACACACACACACGCGTGTGACGTTCCAATCCAATCTAATCTAGTCTAATCTAACCCAATCCAGTCTAATCTTGTCTATCTAATGTATCGTACCTATCTAATCTACCTAGTTTCAATGCATACAGTTTATCCAATGTTTTTACTCAATCTAGTCTAATCTAACCTAACCAAATCTAATCTGATCTAATCTAATTATATAATCGTATCTATCTATCTATCTATCTATCTATCTATCTATCTATCTATCTATCTATCTATCTATCTATCTATCTATCTATCTATCTATCTATCTATCTATCAGCACAGCTGTACATGTATATAATACACAGTGTTGTGAAACAAGGTGGATGCGTCGTGTGATGCACGCATGTGATGCATGTATGTGATGCATGGATGTGATGTGATGTGATGTTTTGTGGTGTGATGTGTTGTGTTGTGTTGTGTTATGTTGTGTCGTATTGTGTTGTGACATGATTCCGTGCGATGTAATCGCATGGAATGGGATGTGATGTGTATATGTACATGCTTATATATGGGTTTGTTTGATCAAAATGTACCCCAATTTGATGCTTCTTCATTTTCCCATTGAAGTTGCGCATTGTGTTTTCCACAATTTGAGACAGACCCACAGGTCATATTATGGATTATATATCCCACTGTATCCCCAATGCATTCCATTAAAATGCAAGGTAAATCATCACTTCCCATATTTTACCCATATTATTGTCAAGTACAAGTTAAACACCACGGTGTATTATGGTGATTGACGTTTTTGAAAGATAGCTCTTAAAATATCCATACGATCTTTAGATACCATGAAATAATTATCATCAAATGCCATTGTAGAGTCTACTTTAATTAAATATAACATTTGTACCATTTGCATACCATAAAACATCCTTAAAACATCACTAAATACAATAACATTAGATCATCAGACATTTACCAAACTATATTTTGCTCGATCCGGGCAGCTCTTCGCATCGTTTCATGCGCCATGGCCCCTCAACCTGACAAACCGAGGCTTCGATGCAACATGGAAGCGGCCTTGGCAGCTTGGAACGCCATCACCCAATAGGGATGGGTCAAAACCTATTGTTAATTATTACCATATATGGAGGAACAAACATCCAGTAACCAGCTGTGACTTTGGGATTTAGTGGTGACTTAATGGTTGGGATTTCATGGAGTTGAGCATTATAATGGTTATTTCATGGAAATTACATGGTGGTTCGATGGTTGTATATAATCGTATTTGCATTCCCAATCCACCATAAAATTACTCATTCCCTCCCATGTTCCCCCTTGCAAATTCTAAATCTATCCATAGCCGCATGAAGAAATCCTCTAGGATTGATAAGAATTACCATATTTCCAGTGATCCCCACACTGACACATTATTTTGATATACTTTCTGACCTATTAGCTGGAAGTATATATATATATGTGGCAGGCAGCAGGCATAGATTTTCTGACATTCTTTCTGACATTCTTTCTGGCATTCTATCTGACATTTTATTTGACATATATTTCGCAATTTTATCTGGCATTCTACCTGGCACACATTCTGACATTCTTTTTGACCGTCTTTCTGGCATCCTATTGTGACATTCTTTCTGACATTTTGTCTCTGGCATTTTATCTGACATATGTTCTGACATTCTATTTGCCAATCTTTCTGCATCTATTCTGACATTATGTTCGGGTCCAGGCGTGGCCTACTGCACCCGGAGCCCGCGATATGGCTCGGATTGGTTCATGCCCACAGTCACGACGAGCTGGCACTGGAGGCGGAGAAGGAGGAGGACGACGAAGAGGAAGAGAAGGAGGAGCTTCACCTGGCAGGCGGCAGGTACTACTAACAGCCTCGTCGAAGATCCTCGAGGCTCCAGCTCAGGCCACTGGACAATAAAACGCGTCCGCTCAAAATACCAAGCCAAACTGTAAATCTGACAAAATACGGCGCCAACCAAGTCAAACTGTAGACAAAATACAGTACTCCGTGGCAACCTGAAAAGTCACTCATCCCCAATGACCGCAGTGATGGACGAGCTCCGGTCCCAATCGGTCCCAATGTCTTCTTTCCCGAACCGCCCCAGATCACTACCTCCCTCTTACCCTCTTCCTGCTCAGGCGTCTTACCGGAATCTCCGAGCGTCATTCTACTTCCCTTTGCATGCTTTTTCTTGACTTGTCACAGGCCTGTGATTCCATTGGCCATGTGCATCGGCCTTATGAAAACTGCCCTGTCCTTATGGTATGCGCTCCAGATGCGCATAGAGTTGGCCCTATATGAAGAGCCGTCCATCACCGGCGAGGTATCAGACGTGATCAAGGCGTACAACACGCTACCACGCATTTCCATGATTGCAGCCGCAGTACGGTTGGTGATTGATGCACGGGTGGTATGCGCCTGGGGCACTGCTACAGTGGCACTTCAGCGGCACTTCATGGTCCAAAGTTCACCATCTGCACCCGTGGCTTCTGCAATAGGCTTTGTCGAAGGTTGCGGACCTAGTGTAACGGCAATGCTGATGATGAGTGTTTTCCTTCTTCACGTGTATTTGCAGCGGGTACGCCCGGCAGTGTCCTTCCACACTTTTGCAAACAACTTTCAGCTTGAGGGGCAGGTTCATGAAACACAGCAAGCATTAGTATCCTCGGACAAACTTTGTGGATTGCTGTGAAGTTATATGCGAAAAAAAGGCATATAGCTGGGGCGCAGCCGCTGATGATAGAGCAAAACTTCGCACCACCAACATCCAGCCCACCAGCGGCGCGCGATCTGGGAGGCCTCCAGTACACAGCCCAATGAAGTACTGGCGCAGTTTCGACTTGCCTACAGGCCCTGACGAGCTCTGACCGAAATTGGCAAGATCTCCTAGTACACTCCAACGAAAACACCAAAGGTTGCGGGTAGTTGCATGGCCACGAGCCCTTCCTGGTAGTTCAACGGTTTACGTTGCATATGCACATTTGGAACGCCAGGGCCGGTGCAATGAATGCACTCGGACTTAACCAAGATGGGAACACAACCGCAGTTGCAAGCTTGGGTTGGCCTTACCTGCGATCACCGACCCAGAGTTTTACATCATTTGGGACGCTTTGTCACAGATGCGAAGACATGTCATAGAATCAGTTTTGACGTAGTCATGGTGCATGCAGCCAGGGCCCATGCATCAGACCCTCCATGAGGTCCTCAGGAGACATCACCAAGTGGCAACAAAATGTGCTTCCTGGCTCCGTATTAGTAGCATCGGCCAGTCAGTGGCGAACTAAATTCAAGCAGGGACTTGAAGCTCTGGAAATTGCTGAACTTGGCTTTAAGCCATATTCCCTGCGGAGGGGGGGGTCGCAACAATCTGGTTTGCCCATCACGGGTCTCTAGATCGGATCCTCCTTCCAGGAAGATGGTTAGCAGCTAAAACTGCTCGAGCCTACCTAAATGAGGGTTTAGCAGTCCTTATACTGAGATGAATGTGTCAAAAACCTCGTTGACTCCGTTTCACAAAGTGCATATTTCTTCAACACGCCAGAAATTGCCCCCGTGGAAATCAAGCGCAAAAATGCTTGAGCATTCCGTGCGGAAGGAGAGGGGGACGTGCAGGAAACTCCTCCTGGAGGGAGTATAAGTTTTTCTTTTTTTAGACAGAGTACCTGTGCTCATGGATCTCGGTCTGGCGAGTGAAGTGAGGGGTAATACGGTGCATTTTGGTTTGGCGGGGATGGGTATAGTGTAGGGCCCTGGAAATGTATTTACCCTGGATGCGTGCGTTGTTTTGGAATCAAGGTATGAATATACCCTTGAAGGGTTCTCTTGTTTATTTCTTTGCTATGCGATGTCTTGCTGCGCTCAGAAAAAAAAGTGGAGAGTTTTCTTAAGGGTTGATCATTTTTTGACCCCCGATTGGGCCCAGAATGGTTAAGTTAGTTATTTGTCATTCGGAAGACTAGGCATTTGGCATGTGACCTCGCGCATCCCTTCTGTGTAAGGCAATATTTTGACAATCCTTCAGTGGTGAACAAGTCTCAGCTCAAACTTTGCAGTGAGACCAACTTGGCGAATCATTTGCTCATGTCCCAATATTTGAACATCACGGGTGACACTGGCGGAGTTGTGATTCACGGTGATGGAACAGTGACGGCGAATTGCCCTGATGGTTACGCTTGGCTCTCTCCCGCATGCCGCAGTGACAGTACAAAATGCATCAACTTTTTCACGCTTGGTGGTGGCTATGGTTTGACTCAGACGGTGCAGAAGGCCACGAAATGGAACATTCCCATGGCGTTTATGGTCGCGAAGACAGGATCTGATTGGGTAAGTTTGAGCAACACGCGCAAGAGCCTGTTCTATTGGTGCCTCGGACAGCAAGCCGAGTCTCAACTAGGCTGAACCTATAATTTCATGGGTTGCATTCCAGTTTTGAGTGTTCTTTTTTGTTGGTGAAGTATAAACATAGTCAGACTGGGCATAATTCATCAAAGCAGACAGTATCGACCACAATGACTTTCTCAAAGCTGCCACATGGCAAGTCGGCATTTGCTCAAGATTATTGACCTTGATCAAAACGCATGGTTTCTTTCCAGACGTGTCACATCAGCAGCTACTTGGTTTTGTTGGGAACCCGCGAGCCGGATATCAAATCCAGGGACAAGGTTTCTCTCAAACAACGTTTACATGGTTTCCAAAGTTGGAATCTAGGTTCTTGCTCAATGCGTCCCCAAGCGCAAGGTTTCCAAACAAAGGTTCCCAAATTTATCAGGTTGCGAACGCAGCTGGAAATCCTCAGAAATTCGCTCCAGGTGGGTCCCAGATCCAACTTTCTTGGAGATGTCTCCTGTGAAGAGTTCGTATCCACAACACGACAAACAAGCCTGGGAACGGGGAGACCTATCAACGGATGGCGTGGGAACTTACATTGGCGACTGGTCGGTGGTTTTGGTGCATTTTTGATTTTCCATCTATGGTCATCCTGGAGGAATACAGTAGAAAAAAATATTCCGGTTTCAAACGTTAGATCACCTTCTGCAAACTCTAGGTGTTGATGTCCGATTCTTATTCCAGGGCGATAACCTGCAAAGATGATCATAGGGGTTTGTCTGAGCCAATTTTGGTTTATCATCATTTTCCCGATCAAAATTGCTATTTGGGTGTATGCCCCATTTTGGAGTGTTATTTATTTTAGGAATTATTTCTTGGTAAGGTTTAGTTTTATTTTGGATTCCTGTTTTCTGCTGTTCCTGCTTCTCTGCTTTTCTGCTTCTCCGCTTTTTGATTTTCCTGCTTCTCTGCTTTTCTTGCTTCTGCCTTTTCTGCTTCTCTGTTTTTCCGCGTTTTGCTTTTCCTGCTTCTCTGTTTCTCTGCTTTTCTGCTTCTGCGCCTTTCTACTTCTACTTTTTCTTTTTCTGCAGTCGTGCGTTTTTGCTGCTCTCCTTCTTGCTGCTCCTCTGAGGACTCTGCTTCTCTGCTTCCTTTCTTTACTGTCTTTTTGCTTTTCTTTTTCTTTTGCTTCATTCTACTGTGCAAAATGGAAGGTTAACATGCCAAAATGTGGCAAATACCATGCAAAATGACACGTTCTAGTTCCAAACTGTTGCAAATGCAAGGCAAATACGCCATTTGTATCTGAGACAATAAAGGGAAAACAAGGTAGGAGACAAGTGGGAAACAAGTGGTAAAACGCAAAAACCATAATGGGACCTGATTTTATCTTGAAACAACCAGAAGATACAAAGGGAGTAAAGAACAGAGACAAACACGAAACACACATGAAATCATGATGATACCGCCACTAATAGGATCGGCGACAGATGACTTCGGAGACAGATGAAGTAGGAGACAGATGGTGAGAGACAAATGATGGAAGACACACACGCAAAGGTGAACAAGCGATAAAGCCGGACACCACCACTGAAGACAAATTAATTGGGAGACAAAAAACTTGGGAGACACATGGCGAGAGATACCTGATGATAGACAAGTGAAAACAAAAAAAGACATCTGAAGAGCAGGATACCACTAGACAGAGTGGGAGACAAATGAAGGGACACAAGTGAAGAGACGTCCAAAGAGCCGGACACCAGCCAGATTGTGAGACTAATAAAGGGAAACAAGTAAAAAGATACGTTCAGAGAGCCGAACAGCACTGGCCACACTGGGAGACAAGTGAACGGGGACAAGTAAAGAGAACTGGACAGCCGATCACCCCATCCAACGACAAAACGGCGACAAATGAGGGCAGACAAGTGCAGTGAAGAGATACATATACATTCAAAGAGCCGGACACCACCAGCCAGACTGGGAGACAAATGAAGGGACACGCGTGAAGATAGGCGTGAAGGGAGACGAGCATGTTTTGCAAGACTGGGGGACGCATTGGATATCGTCCGGAGAGCTGGGCACCACTAGCCAGACTGGGAGACAAACGAATTGAGAGAGATCCGGAGAGCCGGATCAGACTAAGTCAGTTGGGAGACATCCGGCTCTCCAGACACCAGCCAGGGAGCCGGACACCAGCGTCCTAGGAGACGGATGAATTGGGAGAATTGGGAGACAGTTGGGATACTGACACCACCGTTTGGAAAGAGCGGACACCTCTTAAGAAAGAATTGAGAACCCAACAGTAAACTGTTTCGTTTCGGGAACAACAACGAAAAAGCATTCTTCACCCTTTGCATGTCCACCGCCACAGTGACTCAGACGTTCGAACACGGGAATCCGCATCCGCCAGGAATCATTGTGAGCAATGACCTCAGCGCTCTTGCCCCGCGGGTGCAAGGCTTCCTCAATAATATCAACATGGACCTTGCCACGATGAACTCGGTCTTGCTGGAGCAGAAATTCTCAGGTGTCTGGCCAAGTCGGCTTCAGGTGTTGATTGTGATCCACAAAACAATAAAAGTGAATCATCGCTAGCTCAGTGAGGAAAGCGAACCCTTCGACATTCTTTGGGCCATTGTGGGGCCCTCTATAATCCCAAGGTGGCTCCAGTGATTCTCCTCAGGTGAGCCATGGGAGTCCGCGATGTGTGGCTGGCTGCGCAACAACACACAGATCTGGCAACTCGCCGTCCACCCACGGGCCCTCAGGGGCCCTGAGGCTTAGCACTGATGTTTGTTGATGTTCGCGCATATGCCATGAATTCCATCAGGATTTTTTGTTTCATTTTCTCGCGGCCTAGCCTTATCTAGCCTTGC
Organism: Cladocopium goreaui; assembly: GCA_947184155.2. NCBI lineage: Eukaryota > Dinophyceae > Suessiales > Symbiodiniaceae > Cladocopium > Cladocopium goreaui. The sequence continues at coordinate 2,489,711 of CAMXCT020001112.1, forward strand.
AGTGACTGTTCAATGTCAGAGTTCAGCACCCCCATCGTCTGAGGCAAGATTGGCTGCCGGACGACTCCACCTGTTTCCCAAAGTTTGGCTTGTACAATGAGAACACCGAGCAATTTGTTCCCAATCGAGACGACAAAGAGGGTCTCAGGTTGGATACCATGGTGGGTAGTTAAGGCCGTAAAGGTTCAGGGTCAAACCAAATGTGAGCGCATTGACAAATTCAATTTTATGAGTTAATTTTTGGGATATTAAAGCCAGTGCTTGACCTGCTATGTTGACAACAAGTCATGGGTGTTTGTCTTCAATCCAAAGATTTCAAATGACAATAGGCTCTAAACTTTTCAAGAACGGCGAAGAAGCCCAATGAAGGGATATGAAGCAGACCAAAACTCATGTAGCAACATCGCAGCCGGAAGTACGAAAGTTGTCACAACAAGTTTAAAAGACATATTTTTGGTACGGCCAACCCCTCCGTTTGCCCGCGCCGACGCCCACCACGTGTCAGGACATCAAAAAAACACTGTGTTGTGTTGGACATGATGCACATGTCCATGATCATGGCTTTCATCTTGCAACGCACAGCTTAGCAACCTTTGCATTGAATGTTACAACGCCATCATCATCATCATCATCATCATCGTCATCATCATCATCATCATCACCACCATCACCATCATCACAATCATCAACATCTTCATCATCATCACCGTTGTCATCATTGTCATCGCCATCGTCATCATCATCACCAACACCATCACCATCATCACCATCATCATCATCACCTTCATCATCATCATCATCATCACCATCATCATCATTATCATCATCATCATAATCATAATCATCTTCAAGTCTCCCTTGAATAGTATATTTAACGGGGGTGGGGGCTTAATGATTCCTTAGAAACTCTCTTGCAACCTCTTGAAGACTCCCTTGAATATAAAGTTTACTACAGGGGTGGGGACTTAATGATTCCCTAGAAACTCTCTTGCAACCTCTTGAAGACTCCCTTGAATATAAAGTTTACAACAGGGGTGGGGACTGAATGATTCCCTTGAAGCTCCGTTGCAACATTTGAAGATTCCCTAGAATATAAAGTTTAACGGGGGTGGGGATTTCATGCTTCCCTAGAAACTCTGTTGAAACATCTTGAAGACTCCCTTGAACATAAAGTTTCTCGGGGGCTGGGATCTTAATGATTCCTTAGAAGCTCTGTTGAAACATCTTGAAGATTCCCTGCAAAACGCCAGAAAAATCCCTTTTCAACGTACTTGGAAACTGTGCACATGTTGTGTGGGCGAAAGGTGGTTTGCGCGTTTTGGTACCACACCATTTTTTCCCAGCTGCAAAACATGGAAGTTTGCTTCAGGAAGTTCCATGTTGTCTCTTACCCCTCTAAGACTTGCCTTCCAATTTCATTCCCCGCCGGCTACGGGCCGCAGTTGCCGTGCTTGTCCGAGCGGAACCTATTCCAAGCAGCTCGTAGATGATGATGGGACTACCTACATTTGTGAGGCCTGCTCTGCAGGCACTTCGGGAGATGAAACATCCATCCCTTGAATCATTTTGAACCTGTCACATTTTGGGAACCAGCACTTTGGGAGTCTTTGGTACGGAAGCAAGTTGCTTTCCAAAGCTCGGTTTTCCATACGTGTAAACGCGGATTTCAACATGGCATGTGACAGCTCTTGGTGATTTTGCGATTTTATCCAGCCATTGGGGTTAGGCACAAGCCAGCCTTCTGGTGCTTCCTTGGCCTGCGAGCCGTGTTTGAGGGGCGAGTACCAAAACGAGCTTGGTAAGCAAACCTGCAAGCGATGTGATGTGGGTTACTACCAGGATGAAGAAGGTGGCCCTACCTGCAAAAAGCGCCTTGGAGACACGTTACCCCGTGCCTTTTTGGGGAGGTGCCATTGCTTGTCGCAGGAAATCTGCGGTGCAAACTCTGTTGAACCATGATGTTTTCCCACATTGGACGTTCGTCTGAGGTGTCCAGACAACAGCCGCACCCTTCAGAGGGGCTCTTTGTCTTTCACAGACTGCGGTTGCATCGTCGGCTACATCAACGTTGCAAATGCTACTGCAGGCCTGACGACAAGACGCCCGACGCTGGAAGTAGGTGGACGCTTCCATGAAAGGAAATTGTTCGGTCCAGCCAACGAACTCAGTGATTGGATTGGCACTTTGTTTTTCCCTAAAGTGTTCCACGAATCCTTTACCGTACGGATTTCAGAGTTATACATTGTTACAAGTGAGGATTGCTGCATTTTTTGGAGGCAAGCTGTATCAGTCACACAAGTCTTCATGCGAGATACAAAAGTATTTTGTGAAAGAAGGTCAATCTCCAATCTCCCTGTCTCGAGAGGGAATTGCAATGCCATCCATCGGCGCATGGTAGCGCGGGTTGATCTTTCGGAATCTCGCTGTCTCCGCAGGCAAATTGAGCTGCACAGAATGCCAAGTGGGCTTGACCTGCCCGGTGATGGGCACCTTGACCAGTCACTTGTGCCTGCACGGTTGGCCGCTGTTGGTGGGCTCACGGAGGGTGGGCTGTAGGGATTCTCACAACAAAAAATAAAGTTCGTTTTGTATCAAACAGTGAGTATATCAGAGGATGCAAGAGTCTTGGATATGGCTTGTTGCTGGGCTAAGATGCTTTCCCTAATAAAAAAGGTCGATTTGTTTGCTTGAAATCAAGGGTCTGGCAGACCCTCGGCTTGTGACATGGGGATGAAAAAATAAAGACCCAAGACCCAAGGACATATGTAACATCTCCCGCAGGGATAGAGCACTATAGGTGCAACGAAACATAGGTCAAAGTGTTTGGCCGACAACTGTTTCTGAATTTGAGTGGCATGATGTTGCGTACATACATGTTGAGTTTCGACATCTTGACAACTTGATAATTTGCACATGCCAGTCGTCGGCACAATGTACGGCTGCATTTTTTTCTGAGCTCACTATGAGCTTCAGCTTGCCCGATGTTTGTCCGATCCCATCTCAGTAGGCGTTTTCAAAGTGAAAATGTGTTTGCAGCCTGCTTGCCTGTGCATTGAAACAGTTGACCTGTAAGTAAGCAACCCCGCAGGGATAGAGCATTATAGGTGTAACGAAACATAGGTCAAAGTGTTTGACCCACAACTGTTTCTGAATTTGAGTGGCATGATGTTGCGCGCATATCCTCCCTGCCCTCCCTAGTTACGCAAATTTTATAAGATTCTTACTGCTACAGTCTGAGACCATCAAAAATTATTATTTTTTTAATTTTTTTCATTTTCATTTTCATTTTCATTATCATTTTCATTATCTGTTTTTTTCATTTTATCTTCATTTTTTCATTTTTGTTCATCACCTTTTGCCACCAAACTTCATTTTTTTCATTTCCAACTTCATTTTTTTCATTTGCAACTTCATTTTTTTTTCATTTTCCTTTGTTTTTGATGGTTTTCCATTGTTTTCCAATGTTTTTCATTGTTTTTCATGGCTTTCCTGGATTTCAGGTGCCACGGGCAAGGAAAATGAAAAACACATGATAAAAAAATGATAAAAAAATGAAAATTTCCTCGTTTTTGAAGATTTCCTGGTTCTGAGAATCTGCAACTTTGAGTCCAAATTTTCATTTTTTTGCATTTGCAACTTCATTTTTTTTCATTTTCCTTTGTTTTTGATGGTTTTCCATTGTTTTCCAATGTTTTTCATTGTTTTTCATGGCTTTCCTGGATTTCAGGTGCCACGGGCAAGGAAAATGAAAAACACATGATAAAAAAATGATAAAACAATAATAAAAACATGATAATAAAATGAAAATTTCCTCGAGTTTTTGAAGATTTCCTGGTTCGGAGTGAGAATCTGCAACTTTGAGTCCAAATTTTCATTCTTTTTCATTTATTTTTTCATTTTCCTTTGTCTTTGATGGTTTTCCGTTGTTTTTCATGGCTTTCCTGGATTTCAGGTGCCACGGGCAAGGAAAATGAAAAAAAATGATAAAAAAAATAAAATTTCCTCGAGTTTTTGAAGATTTCCTGGTTCGGAGTGAGAATCTGCAACTTTGAGTCCAAATTTTCATTTTTTTTCATTTGCAACTTTTTTTTTTTCATTTTCCTTTGTTTTTGATGGTTTTCCATTGTTTTCCATTGTTTTTCATGGCTTTCCTGGATTTCAGGTGCCACGGGCAAGGAAAATGAAAAAACAATGATAAAAAAATGATAAAAAAATGAAAATTTCCTCGAGTTTTTGAAGATTTCCTGGTTCGGAGTGAGAATCTGCAACTTTGAGTCAAAATTTTCATTTTTTTTTCATTTGCAACTTCATTTTTTTTCATTTTCCTTTGTTTTTGATGGTTTTCCATTGTTTTTCATTGATTTTCATGGTTTTCCGGACTTTCAGGTGCCACGGGCAAGGAAAATGAAAAAAAATGAAATTTTAAATGAAAAAAAATGAAATTTGAAATGAAACAGAAATGATGTTTGAAATGAAAAAAAATAAGTTTGGAGAAACAAACAACGAAAAAAAAAAATGAAAAATAAATGAAAACAAAAAAATGATTGAAAAACAAAATGAAAAAAAATGACGTTACAAATGAAAACCCAAATGAAAAATAAATGAAAAAAAACATTTCCAATCTGTGGCTCGATGCGAATCATATAACGCAAATTTTTGCCCCTCGTGTGACTTCTATATTACCTTGCACTTTGTCACATGTATTCAGTCCCTTTGTCTTCATGCTCAATATGTCATGCCTAGCGGCTTCCTTCGACCATGGTAGCTGACCTGCATGAGCCTACTCTTCAGGAGTTGCTGTAATCCATACTCATTTCGACCGCCAGATTGAAGTTGTTCGCATGGTCACTGAACAATCGATTTGCAGGGGCCCTTGCAACTGATTCTGAACCATTTGCTTTGGCCCCAAGCTTGCCAAACTTCAATCCTTCGTCGCCTTCATCAGGGCCCTGCAAAAGTTTCGCACACAATTCCGTCGATATCCGACCTCGGTGCGTGTGCCAATATTTTCCATCTTTCATGTATGACTGCTTAGCCCAGCCACGGGCAAGGCATCATGAATTCCCCAAGTGAAAATGTGTTCGCGGCCTGCTTGCTTCTGCATTGAAACAGTTGATGTGCAGTAAACACCTGTAAACATGTTTTTGTGCCGACGGAGAGATCGTCAGGATAATCACGGTTCCGGCGATTTTGGGGCTTTGGTACCTTAATTTTGAACCAGACCGATTGTTTATATGTTGGCATAGTTAGTATATGTTTGTTTCACAATCTGATGAATCAGCCACTGGCAAGTTCACCACGCTTCTCACTTTATCGAAATCCAGTTTTTTTTACAGTGGCCGGGCTCATGTGATTTCAAAACACCAAGCTGAACCACGTAGCCAGGGATAGATTGTATGATGGCAGGAAACTCCAAATCCCGCATAGATAAAAAAAGTCATTTACCACTCTTTTGGGTAATTAGGATTCTACTTTTCCACCGTTTCGGGGGTTGCTGTCGGTTCCCTTATATACACGTTGTAGCGCCAAAAAAAATGTTGAAACAACATCTTGTTGGGAGGCGCTGATGTCATTCTGGTGATTACTGGAAACCTTTTGGGTATAACATTCCCTTCACCTGAACAAGTGCCACCATCACCATGATCACAGTGATCACCATGAACGCCATGATAGCCATGATCATCATAGCGATCATCATCAACATGTTCACCACGATCAACGCGATGATAAGGATCAGGATGATCAGCATCGCAGTCGTCGGCGTCGTCATCATCGTCGTCATCATCATCACCACCATCATCATCGTCATCGTCATCGTCATCGTCATCATCATCATCATCATCACCATTGTCGTCATCACTATCGTCATCACCACCACCACCACCACCACCACCATCGTTATTATCATCATCATCATCACCATCGTCATCATCACCATCATCATCATCATCATCATCGGGATCAGGATCAGGGGCTTGTCACATGGACCCATCCCAGCTTGCATGGATGGTGATGCCCACAGCTCGCATGCTTAAGCCTCTCAACCAGTTGGCGCGCATCCCACTTGCCAGTGCCTTACTGCCAAGGCTTGGTTGACGGAAGTCATCCCCTGGGCAAAAACTATTTGCCTGAGGTGGCCAATGATTACTATGTTACGGCGGATGCACCTTTGGAGGTGACATATATGAGCTGATCATGTCGGGAGGGAAGTAGTAGGTGTGGAGGTAGAACATAATTAGTCACGTTTTGTATAGTCACGTTATGTCAGGTCTTCTTTGTTGTGGTACTTGGATCAGATGGCAGATTCAGACTGCTCATGTCCATGAATCCATTTCCAGGTGATATACGTTCATACTCGTAAGTAGGTTCTGGCACTTCATCTCTTAACACATTGTATATGAGATTTCATTAAAAGATATAATAAATACATCCATCACTACCAGATACTCATTATAGATACCCATTAAATCACCATATGATTCTTACTAATGGGGATTTTCGGCGCCGCTAGGTCTACCGCTGCGGAAGCGTCCAGTCTTGCCCTGGTGGAATGCCAGCGCAGTGCAACGGTGACTTTATTGGTGTGCCCTGCGGCGAGTGTGCACCAGGTGGGCATCCGACTTGGATGTGCGGGGCCCAGTTACTTTAGGAAGTGGCTAGATAAATGCTGTATGCAGGGTAAAATCCAATTATGTATACAAATTTGTATCCATGTATACAGTATATATATATATGTAATATACAGCTCTCTGTCTCTCTCTCTATATACATACCTAGGTCTTCGTTCGTAGCACTTTTTTCTGGGAGACTAGGTTGTTGACTTATTTTTGAGATATCGGTCAAAAAAAGTAGTTCTTCACCAAAGCGCCTACTTTTTCAATTTACCTATGATTAATGATTCCCCTGGTTTCATTTCATGCTGCATTACCATGTTACGCATTCAACCTCATTCAATCCTATGTCGGTTGAATTCCCTAATGTGGGCCATTGATAAAACTAAGTGAAGCAATGACAAGTGGCCCGCAAATCGACAGGGTCAACCAAAACCTACCCTCTATCCACCATAAGCGAATAAAATCAAAACGCTAAACTCTGACCAGCCATGTTAGCTGGTCAATCGGCTTTGAAGTGCCACTAACAGACTCTTTGGCTCACCATTTCTTAGATTATGTTCATTTTTGTGTGCGATGTGCACGTTTTATGCGAAAGTTCGCGCCTACAAAAACCTTCAAAACTCCCTCAAAAAGCTTCAAAACGACTACAAAAACCATCAAACGCCTACAAATCCCAAAAACTAGGTCACTTTGTTTTTCCATGTTTTCGGCAATATGCAAAAAAAATTGAAATTTTAAGCCTTCTGCTTCTTTTTTGCAGAGTTCTCACGGAATTATGTTTTTGGAAGAAGCATGGTCATGATTGCAAGTTTGAACACTGTGCGTGTGTGTGCACATCACCATGCGGATTTGGATGCACGACTTATTTTGTGAGAGACCATTTGAAACCAGGCTTTTTCCATGAGCGAAATCTATAATCAATTCAGGGGGTCGGGGAATGACAAAAAAAAATTCAAGGTTGCAGTGGAGGGCATAAAGCTCACGACCGGTTTTTGGAGATATCGACCAAAACGGCTACTTTTTGAATTAGCGTCCGGAAAAAGTAGAACACTAGGGGTCGACCAAAGTTTCTTGATCTTTTGAAGGCCTAGGTATATATATATATAAAGTAAGGGTCATGGACCACTTGGACGTGTTTGGCATGTGATCAGTATGCGGGACTGTGAAGAGTTGGTAATTGGTTGGTATGCATTGGGTTTGAGGGGTTGTTACCTGACTGTATCCTGTGATTCCCATGACTCTTCAGCCCTCTGGTTCGGCTGGATTTGAAGCTTTGAACCACACTTGGCCAAATCGTTTCCTGAGTTGAGTGTTGATTGGATACCTATAGTACCGGGCTCTTGAGTGCAAACCGTTGTTTCACAGATTCATCGAGAAATTTGGAGTTGTTTGCACACATCCTTACTTGTGCAGGCTACAGCCCCAGCGAAGGGAAATGCAATGAGTGCGACGATTCCTTGGTGGTGCTTTGGGCCATTGGTGTCATGTGTGTTTTCCTCTTCCTGACGGCTGCTTACTACCTGTTGACTTCAAAGGTGACGGCAAAGGCCTCTGTGCTCTTCACCACCACATGTGCCTTTGGGATGCTCATTTCTTTGCTGCAGAGCATTGGTATTATTGGCACCATGACGGTGAATTTTCCAATTGAGATCGACTCCTTTTTCGGGTGGTTCTCCATCCTAATGCTGGATCTCGACAACTTCGGCTTTGCCTGCCTAGCAGGAAGCGATACGAGCCTTCGTTACTCAGCGGGTGCATTGTTCTTTCCGTTGGGCCTTGCTTGGTTTGTGCTCAATTACGGAGCCCCTTGGCATCTCAATGCGAGCTGCTGGTTGGAAAGTGTTTCTTATCAGTGTTACGAAGACTGACAATATTGTTGGTGTCGAGGCCACCAGGCATCATTGATGCTGGACGTGGAAGATGCTGCGTCTGAGTACCCCTCTATCCTGTTAACAGTGAGCTGAGGTGAGCCAACTGGTGCCGAAGTATCGTTGGGATATCAGCAAGGTTGCAAGCTGCATGGGGCAGTTTTTACAGGCGCGCTTCATTGGGATGTTTTTGGGCCTTGTGAAACATGCTACCGCCATAGTTCACTTGGAGCACCCCAAGCTAACATTTGCATACATTTGCGATGACCACCGGCTTCCCAAAATGATGGTGATGATGATGATGATGATCACGATGATGATGGTGGTGGTGGTGATGGTGATGGTGGTGATGATGATGGTGATGATCATGATGATGATGATGATGATGGTGCTGATGGTGCTGATGGTGGTGGTGGCGGTGGCGATGGTGATGGTGACGATGAAGTAAAGGAAGTAAAGGAAGTAAAGGAAGTAAAGGAAGTAAAGGAAGTAAAGGAAGTAAAGGAAGTAAAGGAAGTATATAAAAGAAAAGTAAATAGTAGCAGTGCACCCTACCAGCAGGTTGTGTCAGCGCAAAACATGGTTTTCGTCATTTTTTGTCGTTGCCACGTATCTTTTTTTCCCCAGATAGCTGGGGGCTATAGAGGTTCTTACTTCTCAAAGGTCAGGTCTTCGGTGGCGGGCGGTGCTGTGCAGGGTGCTGTGCAGGGTGCTCTGCAGGCTAAGTCTGGCCAGTGTGTCTGGCCAGGGTGCTGTGCAGGGTGTTGTGCAGGGTGCGTGCACTGTGCAGGGTGTGCAGGGTGCTGTGCAGAGTGCTGAGCAGGGTGCTGGCAGGGTGCTGTGCAGGCTGCTGTGCAGGCTGCTGTGCCGACAGTGCGGTGGCGAAGTCTGGTCAGGGTGCTCTGCAGGGTGCTGTGCAGGGTGCTGTGCAGGGTGCTGTCAGGGTGTTGTGGAGGCTGTCACGGGGTGGGGAAGTCTGGCCAAAGTGTTGGGCAGGCTGTTGTCAAGGGGGCAGTGACGAAGCAGGGTACTTTTTATGGTGCGTGTGTCAACATCTGATGATTCTGGGACTCCTCTGTAACAGACCCAGCCTTTGAGTTTTGAGTGATCGGTATTGAGGCTCCAGCTCGATGTTCTTGGCAGCCTGCAGCGGCATCAGCATGCCCGCTCCAAAGCGCACAAACCACTCTCACAGCAGCACCGCACCTTGCAGAGACCCTGCAGCGGTGCCGCTGCGTGTCACAGCGGTGTGTGCGCTTTGGAGCGGGCATGCTGGTGCGGCTGCAGGAGGCCCGGCTGCAGGGTACCGCTGCAAGGTGCTGCTTCAGCGCCACTGACAGCAGCTCAAGCAGCACCCTCCGACCGACCCTGCAGCGGCACCAAGCTTGCAGGTAGGCTTTGACTGCGTCCGCACTGGAGATCCTGTGTACCTTCATCATGCCATACGCAATGGCATTGGCACCCACGATCGAAGCTGGAGATGCGGATAGTGTTTGATATAGAGCTATTTTGCCACTGTTTTGGCTGACCCGGCCTTTGAGTGATCGGTACTGAGGCTCCAGCTCGATGTTCTTGGCAGCCTGCAGTGGCACCGGCATGCCCGCTCCAAAGCGCACAAGCCACTCTCACAGCAGCACCGCACCTTGCAGAGGCCCTTCAGCGGTGCCGCTGCGTGTCACAGCGGTGTGTGCGCAGGGTGCCGCTGCAAGGTGCTGATTGAGGGTGCTGCTGTGAAAGTGGTGTGTGCGCTTCAGGGTGCTGCTGTCAGAGTGGAGCTGCTGCTGCAGGGCATTGCTGCAGGGTGCTGTTTTAGGGTGCTGTCAGAGGGGGGTGTGCGTTCTGGAGCTGGCATGTTGGTGCCGCTGCAGCTAGGGTGTTGCTTCAGGGTGCTTCTGTTAGAGTGGTGTGTGTGCGCTTTGGAGCTGGCGTGTTGGTGCCGCTTTGGAGCAGCTGCAAAAAAGGCAGTCTGCATCTTAGGAATTTGGGTGCTGCTACAGGGTGCTGCTGCCAGAGTGCGGTGTGCGGTATGAAGCCCTTGGGTGCTGGTGTCGCTGCAGGGGGTGGCTGCGAGTGCGAGATGTCTATTGCAGTGCCCTGATGGAGATTGCGTTTATGCCGTAGCAAAAAAAAGGCGAGCGCTTGGTTGCCACCATTTTTTTTGCTATCTGGGGTCTATGCTGGCGTAATCTTTTGAAACCTGGCATTCGCGGCAGAGCCTGGAGATGTCGAAATTCGTGATTTTCCTGGTGGAAGTTTTGTTTTGTTTTTTTTCTGTCACGTATTTGTCTTTGTTATTGTTTTTATTTTAGGAACCCGGCACGGCCCGAAGATGTCTAAATTTGTGCTCTTCTTAGTTTTTTTCATATTTCCTGTATTTTCTGTTCCTAGGAACCCGGCATTTGCAGCACGCAAAAATGACAAAACATGACAGAAACATTGCACAAAGAATTGACAAAACATGACAACTGACAGACCCAAACGGCAACAAACATGACAGAAAAATGACCAAATATTTATTTCAGAATTTCGAGGTTCGGCTGTAGGGAACTCAAAATTCTGCTGTCCAAGGGACCTCATACTAGTAGCAATAGCAATACGGAGACTGCACGCTTTGAGATAGAAGACTTTACAGAGCCTAGATATAAAGAAGTTAAACAAGTTATGTTGGAAGTTAACATGACTTATCAAAAATATAAAAAGAAGTTATGTTAACTTGGATAACTTATTTATTAGTTTTTGATAAGTTTCGATAACTTCGTTTAACTTTTTATAGTTTTTTTAAATACTTTTTTGACTTTTTACAACTTTCAAAGGCTCTGCAATGTTGGTTTTGTATTGTTTCGGATAATGCTTAAAAATAACTTAATATTGCGTATGTTGTTTCGAACGTGCGTTGATACATTTCTGAATATGTATTGTTCGTTTGTTTTATTACATTTGTTTCCCGGATTTTTTTCGTTTATTGAAGCAGCTGTTAAATTTTTATATAACTTCTTTGCTTTTGCAAGAACTATCATATATGATGTCATTTATTTTCCAAGTTTTTCCCTTTCAGGAACTTTCATATTTTATGTGAAATCTTTTCAGATTTGTAGTTTTCCGGAACCATCACATTTGATGCGATTCCCTTTCAGATTTTTTCCTTTTCAGGAACCTTCACATTTGATGTGATTTTTTTTCAGGTTATTACTTTTCAGGAACCATCATACTTGATGCGAGTTCTTTAGCGCACACAATAGTTCAGGCCGAAGCTAGCTATAGTTCAGCCTAAACTAGCTATAGCTCAGCCGAAACTCGCTATAGTTCAGCCTAAACTAGCTATAGTTCAGCCTAAACTAGCTATACTTCAGCCTAAACTAGCTTTAGTTCAGCCTAAACTAGCTATAGTTCAGCCTAAACTAGCTATAGTTCAGCCTAAACTAGCTATAGTTCAGCCGAAACTAGCTATACTTCAGCCTAAACTAGCTATAGTTCAGCCTAAACTAGCTATAGTTCAGCCTAAACTAGCTATAGTTCAGCCTAAACTAGCTATAGTTCAGCCTAAACTAGCTATAGTTCAGCCTAAACTAGCTATAGTTCAGCCGAAACTAGCTATAGTTCAGCCTAAACTAGCTATAGTTCAGCCTGAACTAGGTTTAGTTCAGCCTGAACTAGCTATAGTTCAGCCTAAACTAGCTATAGTTCAGCCTAAACTAGCTATAGTTCAGCCTATACTAGCTACAGTTCAGCCTAAACTAGCTATAGTTCAGCCGAAACTAGCTATACTTCAGCCTAAACTAGCTATAGTTCAGCCTGAACTAGCTATAGTTCAGCCGAAACTAGCTATAGTTCAGCCTAAACTAGCTATAGTTCAGCCTAAACTAGCTATAGTTCAGCCTAAACTCGCTATAGTTCAGCCTAAACTCGCTATAGTTCAGCCGAAACTAGCTATAATTCAGCCTAAAGTAGCTATAGTTCAGCCTAAACTAGCTATAGTTTAGCCGAAACTAGCTATAGTTCAGCCTAAACTAGCTATAGTTCAGCCTAAACTAGCTCTAGTTTAAGCAGAGGCGAGGCAGCAGCGGCAAGTGCCAACATGAAGGAATCCGTTGACATTTTCGATCGCCAATGGACACCGTGAGCTATCGTTTCGAGCAAAGCAGCTATCACATTCCACGATGTCTCCATATCAAGACCCCTTGCAAGAAGTGTCTTCAGAGACATGTCCTTTTCAGAAAGTATCTTTGCATAAATTTTCCTTTACAGGAACTGTCTTCAGAGACCAAATCCTTTACAGGAATTGCCTTTATTCAAACCATATCCTTTGCAGGAACTGTCCTTAGAAACCATATCCATTACAGGAATTGCCTTTACAGACCATATCCTTTACAGGAACCGTCTTTGCAAACCTTATCCTTTACAGGAACTGTCTTTGCAGACCGTATCCTCTACAGGAACTATATCTTTACAGATCAAATCCTTCACATACAGGAACTGTCTTTTCACACTTCAGCCGTTTTAGAACTTATTCTTGGGAACCATAACCTTTCCGAGAGAGCATCTGTGCAAATATTTTTCCAAGCAACATTATTGAAGCTATCTCAACATACAGCACAAAAGTAACTTTTTTATAACTTTTTTAACTTTTTGTAACTTATGATAACTTTTGCTAAAACTTTTGCTAAGTCTCTTAACATAGTTATGAAAAGTTATCTTTAGATAAGATACTTCCGATAAGTTCGTTAAGAATTTACATCTTACCTAAACATTTACAACTTCACGTAGCCGGCTAGCTGAAGTTATAACGTACTTGTCAAAAGTTATGAAACTTTACATACTTGCAAGCAGGTTATAAAGACGTTATAGAGGGTTTATAAGCACGTTATAATTCATATAAATTTGTAAACCCACATAACTTTAAGCGTGCAGTCTCCGTAGTCATAGAAATCGTTTTGACAATAATATGATTCCAGGTCTGCACAAGATCGCAGCTATGATTTTGTGCACATGTGAGGTGGGTTTCTCAGCCATGAGTGCGACTGCGCTGATTCCCTTGACCTGCTACACTCATCCCAACAAATTGAAGAGTCTCTTGAAGTACCCGAACGTGATTTGTGGCTCAGACACACACGGTGCGATGCTTGCTGTTGGCCTTTGCTTGCTGATCCTCGGTGTCTTCGGCTTCCTGGCTTTGTGCACCTATGGGGCTTACATGGTACCAACATGGAGTGCCTGCGAGAAACACGGCCGTGTCCGCGCTTTCCGATTCCTGGTCTTCCGATTCCGGCTGGAGACTTGGCCTTTATTTCTTTATGTGGTGATTTCGACTTTTCCAGGCACAATTGCCCATGAAGGGGCAGTGTTTGGGTTCAGGGTTTTTGTTAATATGTTCCAGCTGCCCTTGAGCAGACATACTTCAGGACAGCTGGTGGTTTGGAGTTCCACTGTTGGCCCGTGGTCCTTTGATTGCCCTTCCCATCGTGCTGGCCACAGACTACCCGGCGGTGCAGACGGTCTGGGTGACCTTCATCCTTCTGAGTTTTTTGGCGTGTCAGGCTCTGGCGTGGCCATGGAAGGCGCTGTCCTCAATATCACCAGAACTGGGATTGAAACCCTTCAAAATTGGATGTTTATGGTTGGGTTTACCACGTTATATATATACACACACACAATTTTTCCAAATTGTTTGGAATCACTTTGCTATCTTTAGTGGGACCCTTATTGCCTCTGAATCCAACCGACTGTGGGAACGTATTACTGCGTGACGCAGTTCTAGCTACAGCAGCTGTCCAGTTGCCGAATGATGCGGGCTACAACGTGTGACCTAGGTGGGCGTAGCAATCTGCAGTTTTTTATTTTTGAAGTAAGGATGTGTCAAAATGATTTCGGCCAAGGAAGCTTTTCTACCCAGAACATCCCATATTCATCTCCAGCAGTCCTTGGATTGGATGCATTGCCAAAGCCGTTGCCATAAATAGCCGCCAGATCTCTGACCGTCTCTGACCTGTCAGGTGCCGTTGCTGAATGCCCTCGACTGTTGGATGTCCTACTGCATCATGATTTTGGTGGCGGCTTCGGCCTTGTACGTGGAGCCTATCAACAAAACAGGCTGCCTGGGCTGCCTAGTTGAGCTGAGGGGGGGGGGTTGTTGCAGGGGTTTCCCCGAAAGCAGTTGGGATGCAGCTTATGCAGTTCCTTTGCAAACACCATCTCTAGAATTTTGGACTGGATCCAAGGAAGCGGTCAAAAATGGGGGCTTTCCCTTTGACACAAGTTGCCGCGCTGAGATTCCAGTTGGATCCCATCCCATCCCATCCATTCATGTGCGCCTCCATTGACATTCGAGAACGGGATATACAAGTGAGCAAACTGTCACAGCCTTGAATCGTCGTATAGAGTGAAAACAAGCAAACCCTTCATGGGTCCAGGGTCTTGAGTTTAGAGGCACAGGTAACCTTTTCAATTTGTAAGAAGTTCATGAGCCTGAGTTTGAAGCATTCGGTTTAGAAAGCTTCAATTGATTCATCTTTTGCAAGACGCGTCCTGATGACCCCTACCTCTTGGGAGCTCATGGGTCCCATCTGGTACCTTAGGAGTCGTGGCCGACTTCATCGACAATTTCAACACCGGTATTTCGGTGCCCTGGGCCCACCCACGGGGCAAGAGAAGAAACCAAACTGAGCTCGGGGCTGGCAGGTCTTGTTTCTGAGGAAAAGTCCCTAGTCTTTCAGTTTTTTCTTCCCCAGGAAACAAGGTGCATCCACACATACACACACACACCCGCACAAGCATGCCTATATACTATATACATATACACAGGTGTTTGCCTCGCGATCCAAGAAAACCATTCTATGTGCACACGTAGTTGGATATGCATGTCACCAATGTCCTTTAAGAAGTGGTTCATCAGTTAATCACTCTCAGTAATCAGCTCTGGTTCCTTGGTCCTGCAGGTAGTGATCTTCTCGTCCGTTTCGGCGATGATTGTCATGGCCCTGTGTGCCCTCTTCCACCGCGCAGCCATGGGCGGCAACTCCGAGTATGCAATCTTCAACCTCGGAAGGAACCCAAAAGATAGGAACTTGCCAGATATTTCAATAGGGTTAGAATTGACCATGACTGGTGAGGACCATCAACAGGTGTGGTGATGCTTGTTGAGGTACTGTGCCTGTCCCCATGACTATTTCTGTCATAGTTCTCATCATCAGCTTCTGCCTGTTGCTCACGTACTTGTCAGCCCTTTCTCAGCTGTTCTGGGGTTGTTGCTCCTCAGAACTCCTTGCCAAGTGAGGCCAGGCCAAACTGTCAGCTCTCTGCAAAATCCATCGTGTTCCAGATCAAGACTCATTATTTGTTTTTCCTCCGGGTATATCCAACGTTCACAAGCCACTGTGGATTCCAGCTTGGTTGTATGTATGAATGGATGGATTGATGGATGGATGCATGTATGTAGTGCAGTTTAAATGTATTGCAATGCAATGCAATGTCATGTAATGCAAGGAATGGAATGCAAAGGAATGAGATTTAGAGGAATGCCATGGAATGTAACGCAATGTAATGTAATATAATTATAATTGAATGTAATATGATGCAGCGGAATATATAATTTCATAAATTATATAATGTAATGCAATGTAATGTAATGCGGTGAAATATCATGGAATGTGAATGTAATGCAACGAAATTCAATGCAATGGAATGGAATGTAACGCAAGGTAATGGAATGAAATTTAGTGGAATGCCATGGAATGTATTGCAATGTAATGTAACGAAATCTTGCAAAAAGGGGTCGGGCAGGGTCGCTTTTGATCACTGTTATTTCTGGACCCGTTTTTGGCTTCCCAACGGCTGCAATCCTTCAAAAAGGGGTCTGCCCACGTATTTCCGAGGATCGCCTTGCAGGCGCGTTCCTTGTGCCAACTGCTCTGTTCATTCTTCCCCTCGTGGCCATGGCTCTCTGAGTGGCACTTGTTATTGATATCCTGCCTCTGTGTCTGGATCCGCTGAGCATAGCCTTTATGCAGGGTCCGGCTGGCTCAGTCGGTACGGCGCGGGGCCCTTAACCCAGAGGTCGTAGGCTCGAGCTCGCCTTGGGTGAGGCTGGGCTCTTGTGCCAATCTTGCTGCTGCTAGCCTTGCCGGGCAGAGAGAATCATTGTTGTTGGGCTTTAAAGGCTGTACCTATGATATCGATCTCTGTTCATTCTTGTGCTAGTGGCCGCGGCCCTCTGTGTGGCAGTTGTTGTATTGATATCCTGCCTCTGTTTATACATCCGCTGAGCATGACCTTTATGCAGGGTCCGGTCCGGCTAGCTCAGTCGGTAGAGCGCAAGGCCCTGCACTTGAGTCCCGCCGTTGTTCTGGGATGGGATATTGGCTTGCTTAGCATCCTTCCCCGACCTGCTTCCCTTTGCCAACGTAGTAAGTAGTAGTAAGTAGTAGTGAGTAGTAGTAAGTGGTAGTAAGTAGTAGTAAGTAGTAGTAAGTAGTAGTAAGTAGTAGTAAGTAGTAGTAAGTAGTAGTAAGTAGTCGGTAGTAGTTGCCAGTAGTAGTAAGTAGTAGTAAGTAGCAGTAAGTAGTAGCAAGTAGTAAGTAGCAAGTAGCAAGTAGCAAGTAGTAAGTAGTAAGTAGTAAGCAGTGAGTAGTAGGTAGTCGGTAGTCGGTAGTTAGTAGTAGGTACTAGGTACTAGGTGGTAGTGGTAGTAGTAGTAGTAGTAGTAGTAGTAGTAGTGGTAGTAGTAGTAGTAGTAGTAGTAGGAGTAGGAGTAGTAGTAGCAGCAGCAGCAGTAGTAGTAGTAGTAGGAGTAGTGGGAGTAGTAGGAGTAGGGGTAGTACGAGTAGTAGGAGTAGTAGGAGTAGTAGTAGTAGTAGCAGTAGTTGCCGTAAGTAGTAGTAAGTAGTAGTGAGTAGTAGTAAGTAGTAGTAAGTAATAGTAAGTAGCAGTAAGTAGCAAGTAGCAAGTAGAAGTAGCAAGGAGTAAGTAGAAGTAGCAAGTAGTAAGTAGTAAGCAGTAAGTAGTAGGTAGTAGGTAGTTAGTAGTAGGTACTAGGTAGTAGGTACTAGGTGGTGGTAGTGGTAGTGGCAGTGGTAGTGGTAGTGGTAGTGGTAGTGGTGGTGGTGGTGGCCGTAGTAGTAGTAGTAGTAGTAGTAGTAGTAGTAGTAGTAGTAGTAGTAGTAGTAGTAGTAGTAGTAGTAGTAGTAGTAGTAGTAGTAGTAGTACTAGTACTAGTACTAGTACTAGTAGTAGTAGTACTAGTACTAGTACTAGTACTAGTAGTAGTAGTAGTAGTAGTAGATGATAGTAGTGGTCGTAGTCGCAGTCGTTATCGGAGGAGACGGAGTAGTAGTTGCTGCTCCTGTTCTCCTGTTGCTACTATGGCTGCTGCATTGTGCTCGAGGTGGGAAACTCTTATTCCCTTGCGCGCGCCCCCTGACCTTAATGCAACGCAATGCAATGTAGTGTCATGAAATGGAACGCGATGGAATGACATCTAATGTAACGCAACGAAATGCAAGTTTATAACGTCATGGAATGTAGTGGAATGTAATGTAGTGCAACGTAGAGCAGTACTTGAATGTAATGCATTGCAGTTCAATGTAATGTAATGTAATCTAATGGACTGTAACGCAATGTAATGTAATGCAATGTAATGGACAGTAATGCAATGTAATGTAATGTACTGGAATAAAATGGAATGTAATGCAATATAATGGATTGTAACGCAGTGGAATCTAATGGAATTGAATCCGATGTAATGTAACGCAATGCAATTCCATGTATTGGAGTTTACTGCACTGTAATGCAATGTAACCTAATGCAATGTAATGCGCTGTATATAATGCAATGTATATGCAATGTAGTGCAACGCAATGGAATGAAATTCAATGTAATGCAAATTCAAATTAATGTAAAGGATTGTCATGCAAAGGAACTTAGTGGAATGTAACAGGTTGTAATACAAGGTAATGCAATGCAATGCAATGTATTGTAATAGAACGGAATGTAATGCAATGCAATGTAATGTAATATGATGGAATGTAATGGAATGTCATGGAATGTCATGGAATGTAATGGGAGACAACCTTCATTCATTTGTGACACTTGGGAAACAAGTTCTGTAGGATGGACCAGAATTGGGACTGTGTCGCAAGGAGCCCAAGCCCGGACCTCTTGGCCGCAAAAATGGAGGCCACAGGGTGGGAGGCCTTGGGTTCCTGGGCATTCCTTCTACTTAGGATGTGGGTTGGCTATTACAAACACACACATATAAATAATATATAAAAAATATCATGTATATATATATATATGAATATATATATATATATTACTGTATGTATATATGTGAATAAAGATATATATATATATATGTATTACTGTATGTGTATTATGTATACATATGTATACATGTATACATGTATATAGGTATCTAAGCATATATGTATATACGTATATATGTATTTATGTATATATGTAAATATAGTTGAAATTTCGCCTCCTGTATATGTTTGGCTCAAGTTTGTCTCAAGTTTGGTTCAAGATAGTCCGAGACAGCAAGCACGTGGAAAGCGAGCGTGCTGAGTGTTTGCTAGAAATGCCAAAGTGTATGCACCATATGTATGTATATATATATATATATATTTGTATATATGTATAAATGTATTTATATATATGTAAACATGTATGTAAATATATGGGCATATATGTATATATGTATGTATGTATTTATATATTTATATAGTTATGTATGTATATATGGCCAAAGTGGTAGTGGAGCTGCGGCGCCGGTAGCAGGGGTCCTTGGGAAGCGTGCCCGATGGCGACTGAACAGCAGATGCAGGAAATGAATCAAAGGTTGATACAGCTAGGACAGATGCTGCAGGAATCGCGACGCTTTCGGCATAGGGACGGCCGAGCCAGTGGGTGACTTGGAAGAGAAATCATTTCAAGTAAAAAGAAGTTTTGCAGAGTTTACTTGAGGGAGAACCTTTCATGATAGTACGAAATACCGAAAGGGGAAACGGCTATTGCGGCTATGAATCATGGCGACGACTTAACAGACGATACGGCCCATCCACAGGAGCAAAGAAATCATCCCTCTTGAGACATCCTATCCCCTGGAAGATGCAAACTCGAAGAACTAAGTGAGAGGATAGAAGGATGGATGGAGTTGGTGAGTCGATATGAATTCCGAAAATCACGCACAGGAACAAGACAAGCTTTCGCAGATGACATAAAGATGTCGATACTAGAAGGTATGTGCCCAGCAGAAGCAGAAAGACACCTCCAGCTAAACAGGTCGAAGTCTCTGGACTTTGACGACAAGCACTCCGAGTTGGCAACCTCCTTGGAGACCTGCGTAGGCGTGAAGCTCAAAATAGAGTCACTTGGAAGCAGCGAGTGTGGAGAAGGTGACATGGAGATTGGTGCATTTGGAAAGGTGGTAAAGGTAAAGGAAAAGGTAAAGGTAAAGGAGGTAAGAGTAAAGGAAAAGGAGATAAAGGAAAAGGTAAAGGTAAAAGCATGTCAAAGAATGAAAAAGGTTCCCATAACAAGTCTGGCTCAAGTTCGGCAGCCGTGATTTGCTTCAATTGTGGCAAGCCGGGACACATGCAGCGAGACTGCAGAGCACCAAAAAAGAACAACAGCAGCAGCAGCAACGAGGGCAAAGGAAAAGGAGGAAACAAAGGTAAGAACAAGAACAGAAACTGAAGCGGAAACCGGATACCTCGAGTTAGCCATGTTGGGTGCCACTTCGGAAGACCCCGAAAAGATTTTGAAAGGTATGTATGCGGGGAACCCCACACCACCAAGTACAAAACGGCCTCAGGTGAACTTCTTGAAGATCATGGCCAAGTGAAGCTCTAGGGCACGGACCAGGACTACGTGGACAAGTCTATGACGGCACGAGTCACCGATGTTCACGGAATTTCTTGGCAAGCGGCAGTGAGGTGTGTAAGAAGAACACAGTTGTGTTGGATTCAAATGGGGGGCAGATAATCCCGGGTAATAGCAAAGCATCAAAGAAGGTTCAAGCGTATGTGGAAAAAAGACGGCCCAAAGTAATACAGTCTGAATGCTTGAGAATGAGAGTGGGGCCACGGGTTGAATTAATTTCTCATAATTTGTCCATCATCTGCTTACATAGGTCTTCCCGGCAACATGTCACTAATAACCCCAGATCTGCTTACTGGGGTTGCTTGTGGCCAATGGGATGGACACCGGCACCTCGCAACATCATATGTATATATATATATATTTGTTATGATTTAGTGATCCTAAAGCAGAAAGAATATTTTTTGGAGGGTGCAGGGTTTATGTTGGAATTATGTTGGCTGTTGGCAAAAAAATAATAATAGTTGGAATATAATATTTCGCCCCACCTCCCGGGAGGTCGAAAACAGGTTTTGGAGGGGATAGAATATTTTTGTTCAACGTGGCCCATTTACTTCAAAGCATTACACAATTACCCGTGTATATTCGTTTATAGTGATGACTATAAATACATATTCTGTAGGTATTGAAAGATAAGTATATAATCTACTAACATAACCCCAGATCCTGCTTGCCGTGACACTGCGGCACTGCGCGTGGTGTTCACGGTTCCCTCAAAATATTCCACCTACCTGGTTTGAAACATATTCTATCTATTTTTTAATCTATTTGTTTAATCTACTTTTTTAAAATGTTCGCGTTCATTTTTTCTCCACAACCGTGTCCAAAAATTGCCAAACATAACAGGGACGGAAAAAAATGTAAAACTGGTGGTTTTGAAAATAATCCAACTATTTTTTTGAAAACCAGGATTGAAAATGTCCGATATTCTATCTAGTCCAAGATTGCTATATATATATATATATATATATACATATATATACATATATATATATACATATATATATATACATATATATATATACATATATATATACATATATATATATGTATATTTACATATACACACACATATATATCTATATCTAGACATAAATGCAAACATATATATATATATTTATTACATATATACATATAGACATAGTTTCAATTCGTATATGTATATGTATATATACATATTAACATACAAATATATACATATATATATACAAATCTTTTTACATATAAATGTATATAAATTTACACGGGTATATATATATATATATATATACATGTGTAAATTTATATACATTATATATATATACATATGTAGATATATCGGATATATGTTTGCCACGATTAAAAATATGGACACTTTTCGTTCCGATTGCAAAAGCACTTACACTTTTCTTCTTGACACAAATGCTTGAAACATTTTTTTCATCCAGTGACATGTTTTAACTACAGAAACATTTATATTTACTGTTTTGTGATGAACATATTTGAAACAAGAAGCGACGACTCATTTTTTGTGTTCATTTTTTCGTTTATACAAAACTAGCTTTCAACAATTTTGATAGAATATATGTGGCTCTTTTTTATGTGTAAACACTTTTTGACATGTTTTTTCAAGAATATTTTCAAAGTCACTTCGTTCCCTAATTTCCATCTCTTGTCTGACCCGTTGTTGCGTCTTGGTCTTGTTCCCCCCTTGTCGTTCCCCGTTGTGTTCCCCATGTTGGGCATTGCTCACCTGTTGTATCTTCCCCATTGTGTGTCCCCTGTTGTTAATCCTCCTTATTGCGCTTGGCTTCCCCAGCTGAGAGACGCCTAGCCTGGAGGACCCCTAATTTTATTTATTGGATCCCTAGCTAGAACACCCACCCCCAAATCAATTTTAAGCGGTGCCGAAGGAGGGCGCGCCAATGATTCGACGCTAGCGATTTACTGTCATAAAGAGAACGTAGTAAGGCTGAATCAGGACATGGAAAATGATCATAACAACATGGAAAGGAACAGTTTCCAAAACGTTTGAAAACAACCATCATTCCAAAACGTTCCAGCACTGATGATTTTGGACTAAGACGAGACCTGGAAGGCGCATTTTTTGTTTGGCCATTTTGTACAAAACCTTTATTTTGGTAGTTTTCAATGATCCTTATCCCTTTTCCAAATTTGTAGTGAGTAGTGAGTAGCCACTTGGGATTCCAAAGACTTCGATTTTGTAGTGCATTTGGGTGCACCTTTTTGGATGATTCTGTAGACCCC
Source organism: Cladocopium goreaui (assembly GCA_947184155.2). Lineage (NCBI taxonomy): Eukaryota > Dinophyceae > Suessiales > Symbiodiniaceae > Cladocopium > Cladocopium goreaui. The sequence goes on from CAMXCT020001112.1 coordinate 2,512,311, forward strand.
TTTTCTGCGCAAAATCACCTACTCCCACCTTCACCCTGAATGAGCAAGAGGATAGTACTTTTATTAATGTAGGCAAGAGTCATGGAAAAAGTATTGGCTGAAGAAGATTGCGGGCCAACAAAGATGCGAGTCGAACAGGGTGTCTATGTGTTCGACTATTGGGTCGATCAAGAGACCACCAAAAAGAAAGCAAAGCAAGTTCGGGAAACTGATGGCAGGCCTAGCTGTAAGCCCGGTAGCTGTGGAAGAAGCGGAGATGGGGGAGTCTGGGGCCCCCGCCGGTTCGGCGGAGGACCCAGAAGAACCCATGGAGGTACGAAGGCCGAGAGTTGCAAAAGCGTTGCAACACCAACGACCCAGGAATTAGAGGAACATCAAGCAACCGCCCATGCGGTGCACAGGTCTTGGTGTGGACATTGCATGCGGGCTTGAGCGACTGCAGCTCGACACCAAACGGTTTCACACGATGAGGAGAGTGAAGTACCAGTGAGATCTTTCGACTACATTCGATTGCTAGTTCTTCGGAGAAAAGGAAGGAGACACAGCGAACTTAGAAGCGAAGGACTGTAGATCCAAGATTACCTGGGCCACCACCGTTCCTACGAAAGGACCAGAATTGTTCTCAGTGAGCTTTCTGTTATCCTGCATCAACGAGACTGGCTATCGCATGCTATCGGAGAATCATGTGAAAAGTGATAGTGAACCAGCAATCCTTGCACTTAAGAAGGAAGCAAAGGTGCAAGCAAAGGATGTCGAAATAGTGTTGCAGGAGGCCCCAGCACGGGACCATAGTGCGAATGGTGCGGTGGAAGCAGCGGTCAGGGATCAGAAAAGACAGATTCGAATTGAAGTCGAAGAGAACCTTGGAGAGCTGGACGACACTCATCCTATTTTGATTTGGCTGAGTCGACATGCGGCATTTTGCTTGAGTCGTTTCTCAATCAAAGATGATGGGAGAATTCCCTATCAGAAGTTGACTGGAAGAAAGTGGAACAGAAGGCTTGTTCCTGCTAACCGGGGGTTCAAATTGCAATCGAGGGTGCGCATTTTCCAGGCCATCTTGCACGCCTTAAGCCTGACAAGATCAATGCCGCAATGTCCATGCAGCAAAGCAGGAAATGCATAAGCATACGCCCAGTCAGCCAAACACTGACGGCGGGCATGGGCCACATATTAAACTTTCAAACATCCAAAGGAATATGGGTTTAACGTTTAAAGCACAAGGTTTGGGCTTGGGGTTTCGCCAGCTTGTTGTTCTTTTGAGGCGGAGGTTGGTTTAACGGTAATGACGGGCTGATGCCTTCAAACAATTGTAAGGCAAAACTTTGAACAGTAACATGCTTTTTCACTGACATCCTGTATGCCCTGGACCCCGAACTGCGTATAGAATTTTTAGAAAATCAAATGAACAATACGTTTCAAGGAATGGCTACTTGTAAACATGTTGAATCCTCTGATGGTACGGAGAAAATCGTTTTTGTCGGCGCTAGAAAACACATGTTTGAGACTTCATGTAGGGAGTCTGTTCGTGGATGATTTGCCCGTTGTACGGAGACTGTACGCTTTAAGATAGAAGACTTTACAGACTTAGCCTAGGTATAAAGAAGTTACAGAAGTTATGTTGGAAGTTAACATGACTTATCAAAAATATGAAAAGAAGTTATGTTAACTTGGATAACTTATTTGTAAGTTTTTGGTAAGTTTCGATAACTTCTTATAACTTTTTTTTATAACTTTTAAATGCTTTGCAAGGTTTCAAAGTTGTTTCGGATAATGATTAATAATAACCTAATACAGCCTATGTTGTTTTGAAAGTCCGTTGATGCATTTCTGAATATTTTGTGCCCAAGTGTTTCATTATTTTTTCCGGATTGGTTTCATTTATTGCAGCAGCGTTTATTATTATATAACTGCTTTGCTTCTGCAAGAATTATCATATATGATATCATGTTTGCAATTTTCTAGGAACTTTCATATTTGATGTCAAATCTAATCAGTTTTGTGTTTTTCAGGAACTATAGTTCCTGCATAGTTCCTGCATAGTTCCTGCATAGTTCCTGTATAGTTCCTGCATAGTTCCGCCATAGTTCCTGCATAGTTCAGCCATAGTTCTGCCATAGTTCTGCCATAGTTCCTGCATAGTTCCTGTCCAAGGGAAGCCGGAGATCTAGGTAGTACATAGCATTGCCTGAAGCTACACAACCTACACAACGGCTGACTCCTGCTGTAGGAGATGGAGGACCAAGGCAATTGTACGTAAGAAAGAAAGACCTGGAGAAAGAGGACGGCACGTATGACGACACACCTGGCTGCAAAGGGTGTGAGGCATTGATGGTCGGATTACCACCGGTTACTCACAACATGACCTGCAGAAACAGGCTGATGGAAAGATTAAAGGCACCGAAAAGTCAAAAGATATTGGCCGATGATGAGAAGAGACAAGAAGAAGGGAAAACGAAGAAGGCGAAAGCAGAAGTAATAGGATTGCCAGATCCGGCGGAACAAGAATTGAGATCATCGGTGGCCTTGGGACAACCCGAGGACGAAACGGTCACTAGCCCCAAGAAACCAAGAAGAAGTGGAAAGAGGAGAACCTGGAAAGAAAGCAAGAGCGAAACCCAACAAAGGTGAAAAGAGAGTTGAATCATAGGACGCTTTGTTCCATGAGGTCGAAGGAAATGCAGAGCCCTTGGTTGTTTCAACCGGAGGTTCGCAGAGATCCAATCGAAGCCCCCTGCTGCTTCAGCAGAGGGAGCTGCGTCGGGATCAGCAGAGCCAGGTTCGACACTCAGTCACGGCCAATTTTGGTCACCAGCTGTACCGCAACCGGAGATTCGGAGACAAGATCCAGAACAATAAGATAATATCCAGTCATTGTTTCACATTAGAGTGGAGTCGCAAGTTGATGATTCCACAAAGACAGAACTGAATGCGTTGGAAGTGCATGATGTGACGGAAATTTCACCACCAGGATTCACAGAGAAGTGCAAAGCATTCGGATTACTTCCTGGATACGCAGTTGACTTGCAGACAGGTTGTGACCTGATGGACAAAACGTAAGTAAAATGATCCTGGACGATGAAAATCCGTACCTGACTACAGGAAGCCCACCTTGTGGTCCATTGTCTATTCTACAAGGATTGAACCAAGGAAGAATGCACCCAGAGAAATTCCAAGCAAGATTGAAAGAAGGAAAAGAGATGTTGGAAACATCATGTTCGATCTACAAACAAAGGATCAAGAGAAGTATTTCCTACATGAACATCCGAAGTCAGCAAAGGCGTGGAAAAAAGAGACCAGTGAGAGGCCGAATGTGGCGATCGTATAGGGACCAATGTGTAGGTGGAAGATGGTAGGAAGAGATGCATTCGGAGAAGGACACAGCCGGAAACCCACGTATTGGATGACCAACCCGCCAAGAGTTGGCAGAGAGATTACGTGGAGTGTGTACAAACGACCTACCTGGCGGAAAGCATGAGTGGCAATGCCACATCCACCTATAGTGAACGGACGAGCAAAGATGGCCCGAATATAGCCGCCAGCTCTATACTTCGAGCAGTACTTAGAGCACTCCAGAGACAAATGAAAGCAGACGGAGAATACCGAGAAGTACAATGGTGAATGCTGGACCGGGCCCAGATGAAGAGATGAATCTGGAAGAATGCGAGGAGGACTTTGTACCAGGGAGGCCAAGGCGCTCACCGACCATGACACCCAACGTTTGAAGATGAATCCGGAAGAATACGTTGGAAGAATGTTGGAAGAATACGAGGAGGCCAAGGCGCTCAACGGCTTTGGTCAAGGCTTGATCGGTGAAGGCGGGCGTCAGCTTAGAGCAGATGGAAGAAGTTCTGCAGGATCCGGAGGACGAGCTCCAAATTCAAATGGCTCTGGGGCGACATCATCAACGAGACCCGTGGAGGTTCCGTTGGAGGAAGCAGACGAATTGGATGGAAACCACAATTTGAAGTCAATGATCCCAGAACCAACTGCCAACGTCCACGAAGCTTCATGGACAGGACCATTCTCTGTGATCAACACTACAACGTCAACGGCGATGAGACCTTTCCGACTGATTTCACGAGGATGGACAAACGGTATATGGCAAGACGTGTATCTTGTGCAGTGCCAACGAGATGTCGGACAAGTAAGTACTTCTTGTGGCCACCCGAGAATCAGAGAACCCAGATCCTGACCATGGCTGCGAGGCTTGCCGAAGAAGGCAACCCCGTCACGGACCCTCATGCAAACTTTGTCCAGTTCCGCAAGGACATCACCCTATGCAATGATGGGCAATAAGAGGATCGTCTTCGGTAAGACTCTCTTGAAAGCACTATCGCGCTGCGGTGTGGTGAGGGTGTCCCGTGATCTTGTGAACCAGATCTTCATGGGTAAGCGTGGGAGGAAATACCCTGTCATTCGCGAGGAGTTCTTTTTGGACCATACCACCAACAGTGGAGACAGGTTTGCATACCGAGTCGCCAAAGACTACGGGAATGTCTTCTACAAAGACTACCTCAAGATGACTCTTGGTCGCGAGTTTGCTGGCATCATGGATCATGCAGACATCGCCACCGAGAAGTGTGGGGATGTTGAAATTTGGTTGGGGCCGGGACCGACCAAAAAACATATTTCGTTCATGGACACACGCGCTGATCCAGGTGAATTGCTTGCAGGTCTGGAGGCATCCATCAATGTCTTTCAAGGAACGACGCCTTCTACTCAGACCTTAAAACTCAAAGCGGCACTCATCGAAGTTGACGCACACAACGTTCTACGAGAACGACAGGGTGCACAAGATCCAATGTGGTTGATCGAGGACCGGGAAATCGAGATCATCTGCGGGCTCTATGCTCAGCCTTTGAAGAAAGATGAAGATGATCCTATGGGCGAAGCAGGGCAAAGCGAAGGAGCGCCAACCGGCAAGCTCTGGAGCTGCGTCCTCGCGCGCTGAAAAAAATGTTGAAACGCTAGCCGATCGGCTGGCCAAATAGTACGCAGAATACTCCAGGTCCCATGCCCCATCCTGAGGAAGAGTACCAGATCTCCAGGGACAAGGGACAGGTAATGGATGCCATTGCCGCATTTTTCGCATTGGCCGACGACAACGTGCGGGCTGGAAAGTCTCTGAAATTTTGCTGGAGCCGTTGCTGGAACCTTGCTGGCTGGAACCTTGGTGAAACCTTGCTGGAACCTCGCCAGAACCTTGCTGGAAAATCAGTGGAACATTGCTGGAACTCTGGTGGAACCTGGTGTCGCTGGAACCTTTGGCTGGGACATTTTGCTGGGAACCAATTTGGGTGTCGATTTTGCTTTTCTTTTTGCATTTCTTGCTTTGCTTACTGTGTCGGGTTATGATGTTGGAAGTCTGGCTTGAACTTTGCTGGAACCGGGATGCAACCTTGCTGGAACCTATATGAGGACAACTTCTAGTTTTTTTGCGGCGAAACAATTAGAGACGACGATCCTTAAAATTGGCTGATACTGTGATGCTGGAATCCTTGCCTGAACCCTTGAAGGAACCTTTGCTGGAACCCTGGCATGAACCTTGCTGTCCACCGTTCCAAAATCACGGGGCAAAGTTCCAAGCTTGCACCAGGATCCCAAGGATGCAGGTTTCCAAGCTTCTAGGATTTGTTCAAGATTACAGGATTCCAGATTTTAAGGTTTCAGGGTTCCAAGGTTACGGGATTCCAGGGTCTATCGCTCCAGGTTTTTCAGGGTTTTATGGTTCCAGGATTTAATGATTCATGAAGCTCTCACAATATGGATCCCTTGGTCCATGGAATCTTGGAACCAGGAAATTGGAGTGTTGGGAGTATGAGGCTCTAGAGTCATGGAACTGTGGAATCCCAAGCTTGGCTTCTTGTAACCTTAGAGCCTTGCTACCCTGCCTGAAAGCGAGAGTGAAAAACATTTAACCTTTTTCTTTGTGAAACTGTCGAGTTGACGCCTTACTGTGGATCATACTGCTCATACTGTGTTCTTTAAATACACTGAAGCAACTCTATTGTGTTTTGCGTTTGCTTTGCATTGCGCTGGTCACTTCGTTGTTGATGAATCAAACCAAGACCCTTACAAGTCTGGAGCCCTGATGCTTGGAACCTTGAACCCTGGAAACTTGGAACCCCAGAACCCCGGTAATCCTGAACGTTGGAACCTTGTAACTCTCGAAATCTGCAACCTTGCAATCCTGGAAACCTGCAACTGTGGAATCCTGGAACCCTGCAAAGCCTTGGAACCTTGCCTGATAACATTGCAACCTTGGAACCCTGGAACCTGCTTTTGGGTTGCAAAGCTGGGTTGATGCAATGACATCCTCAAGCACAGTTCGTCAACGGGTATTTCATCATTGTGAACCAGATGGAAATGATGTGGAGTTGTCGCAAAATTTGCGCCCCCCCAATTCCGAAGGATTGGAGCCTTTTCATATATATATATACCGCATTTCTTTGGCCTTAAATTGAGATACATCCCGCGATTTTGGGTCAGCTCCTTGTGTTGAACATGGCTGACAGCAGTGGGGTTTCGATGATCACTCCACAACTGAGATGTTCCACCCGTGTCAAAAATCCAAGTTGTCTCCGGTATTCAAACTTGGCAGGTGAAAATCCTGATTTATGGATGTTTTTCCCATTAATTTCGCGCGGGGGTTTCCCAGCCAGCCATGTTTGATGACTCTGAAGGCATCTATGAGGTAGGAGCATGGGATGACAGCCAATGACCCTACTGTCAACGCAGTATCGATGTTGACCGGCTTTTCAAGTGGCAGGTACAGTTTGATCAGGGCAACCTGGCAACCTTCTCTCACTACCTATAAACTAATCTTAATGTTTTACCACTTAAGTGTCGTAGTGGACATTTGAAATCTGCAGATCCTCCACGCCATTTCCTCCACAGAATGGGAGGGGTTGGGGTGCCTATAACGCTACCATTCTGTGGAAAATTGTTCCTTAAAATGGGGTCGAGCTTGCCATTTTGTAGTAATTTGTGGGTTTTAGCTGGTTTATCTTTTTTTTTGAAGGCATGATCACTTATGGGCACCAAGACAAACCATTTTGTAACAAACCAAAAGCCATTCTGTAGAGGTCTTTAAGAATATGATTTGGTGGTTCAAGAAAATGCGAAATTATAGTCATTGACAAAGAAAAATCAGCTAGCCATTTTGTAGAGAACCCATCGTTTCAATACATGTACCATTTTGTAAGTGCATATTTGTGTTTGCACTGGTTGGCTCGGAAACGCAAAAGTTGCATGGAACAGATTGGTTCCACCTCCGAAAAGGATGAGTGAAGATGGACTAGAGAGTGAAAACCCTACAAAATGGCCCTGGGAAAAAGGCAGTTGACGCTGAGTTCTTGCCAAGATAGATGCTCCACAAAATGGCTCTGGGCTTTTCGCCTTTTTTATCACATCATGAATGCACTGGTTTGATCATTTTTTGACAAAATTGTCAAAATATTTGTGGATCAAAACAGGTGACAGGCGCTACCATTTTGTAGAGCCATGGTTTATGGACAGACCATTTTGTAGGATGGAGACTGTGTACCACAACCATTTTGTAGAGCAAATGGCTAGTCCACTACAAAATGGACCACTGCGACCCCACCCAGGGAATGGCAACAGGGATATCTGCAGTTCACAATTGGGATTGACGAGGTCAATCCAATCCTCCTTAATATAAAATCCTAGAACCCCCGGCTAGCTGTCAGGAAATGTTCGAAATTTTGGCCCAGATGGAGACAGAGGCAGGTCCTTCGAATGATGGATTTGTCTCGATTGATATGGATTTCGAATATGAATTGACAAATGTAGCTTTTCATCATGTTTCTAAGGATCCAATGGGAATTCTAGTATGATTTCTCAAGGCATCATCTTTTTTCAAAAGTCCTGATACGGATTTGTCATGACCTAAACTTATGATTTGTGAAGCAACCAGCACCTGCATAGACAGGTGTCTACACAGCAAGACCCGGTCGTGTAAAAATTCGAGGCAAACATTGGCCAACCATCACTTGTTTCTGGAGACATTCTCATTAAATCAATGATGGCATAGTCATGTCCAGCGATTGCTCTTCTGGTGGTTCATCAGAGCACCCTGCTTGTCCTAGGAAGTTGAGAGGGCCTTGGATGCACTGGCTGTGTTCGACACAAGGCCAGCACTGGCGCAAACACTGGTCAAAGTGGTTTGTGGAGGCGTCTACGGCGTCTACTATCTGATTTAGTGGGAATTGGTGTGTGTCGTTTTAATTTGGAATCCTTGCCAAGCTGCAGAATCAATGGGAATGAAGAGGTTGCGAGGCAAAGCTTTGTTGACAGATGGGCTAAAGATGCCAAGGCCTGGGAATTCATTTTGGCACGGTTTTCCCATGTCATTCCTAGGTTCTGACCTGTTGGGCTAAATGCCCACAACACAGATGATAAATTCTAGACCTATACACAAGCTTCTTGAGACCACCTAGTTTTCAACAAGGGGTTCTAGATGAGAGAACCATCAGCGACATGCTGAAAAATTGCTGTCTCACAACGGACACGCAAATCCCGGCTGAGAAAGTGTCATTTCTGGCACAGGAGTCTCTATTTATCTATTTTTGGTAAATTTTCAACTTGTAAAGCAGTTGTGTTTGGGATCCTTTGGGGTGAATGCGTAGTGGTTCTCTCACCCAGCTGTATACCCAGGGTCTCCCCTTTGTAGGCGCATCATGAACTTCATGACGATGATGTCCACTGAAATCCTGAATGGACGCGCCGACTTATCCTTCGGGCGGAGGGTACCTCGGTCAATATGCGTTGATGAGATGGCTGGAACTGGTGCGGCTTGTGTTTCTTTCAAGATGGCGGCCAAAATTGCCCAACTTGTGGCAATTTTCATAGGGAAAATGCAGGTTTAACTCCATCTCATAATTGGGTACCCTCTTTTCAGACAAGCCATGTTGGTCAGATTCCCAGAGGATGAACATCCATTGCTTAAAAGAAGGTTACATTGTAATGCCAAAAGATCCAAAAGGGAAACCATGTTTGTGAGCCGCTCTCATATCAAGACGGGCACGATCAGGAGCCACCAAACCCAATCTATGTCATTGTCAATGGGGGTATTGTCGGGTTGTCTCAAAATTTGGAAGCTTCAATTTCCCAATAAAAAGGCTCCTGTTTCGGCGTTCAAAGCGGGGTAGTCAGAAGTCTTTAGTTCATAGATGTGAAAAAACTGGGAAAGAGGGTCCCGAGGAGGGAGTCGACCCACAGGTCCTAAGTAGTCACCAAACTCTATAGGCTGGCTCAGAATTCCCAAGTCGGCGGGGGTCCTGCGTCACGAGACGGTATATTTGTAACCATTCAAACACGATTCACGGGACCGAAGATTGGATGGGTTTCTATAAGTTTCATTGCTTATTTCCTGGAAGCCGATGGCCAGATGGCCAGCTTGCCAGATGGTTCAAATTGTGGGCTTCCAGAAATAATCTACAACTACAAATGACCGGAACTGACCAGAAATTTGTCCATTCAGGAGGATTCCATGCTCAAAATATCTCAAAATAGGAGGTTGGTTACGATAAATTCCCATCAGCTGGCCTGCAAAACTGAGCTGAAGTGAGACGTCGGTTAAGGAGGGAACTGACCTTGTTGAGCCTGCGGGCATGAATTATCAGTTCCCTTGAATGTTTTGAGAACCAGCTGGTCAGAAACTTACGTTTCGACATGGCTGAATTCACCAGAGTTTGGCGGTCAGCTATGGAGGATTCCGTGCTCAGAATAGCCAAACTGATTCTCTAAAGACAAAACCAAGTCTGGGTGTCATCCAATCAGACCCTACAGCAAATACAACTGGCCAAGCTGAGGTGAGCTCTAAATCCTTTTCAAGCAAAGGCCAAGAAAAGCCCAAGCCAGCCAGAGAATTCTACAGCGTAGGCCGGGCCTCTGCTTAGTGTTGCTTGGTTGAAAAGACACCCAAAAACATGCATCACTGGAGAAGAGGAGGACTCAGCAGGAAGTCTGTGACATGTAGCTTTGATGGCGGATGGCCGGGGGTTCCAGGGTATTGTTTGCCGGAATCCCATGGTCTAGTATCCCTTTCCCCACACAAGTGCCAAGGGGCTCTATTTATTCTGGATTCTGGACGGTTAGCCCTCATTAACGTATTTATTTGGAATACAATGACTTCAGATCAGCGGTCAGACGACGACCCGTCAATGGATCTGGAGCTCCAATGCAAGAAAGCAGAAACCCTAAAGCCGGTATCGGATTTCTTCTTTTTTGGAACCCCAGATGGGATGCTTACGATTCTGGGCAAGGGATTCTTGCAGGTAGAGAATAGGACGGTTTCATAGGAATTCTCACATCATAGAGGCCACCGTATAGAGTACAAAGGGATCTTTTTTATTGGATCTGAAATCGTCATCATTTTGCATCATTGCCAGAAATGGTGGATCAAACCTATTTTTCACCATTTTTTTTGAGAGGAGGAATAGGAGGAATTCCGATTTACCAGCTATTTTCCTGTGAATGGAAGGGGTTCCCCAGGCTGTTTGGCGTCCTTCAGAGGACCCCGTGTGCCAGGAGAGGCACCACGCCATCCACCGCTCCCACCACCGCTGGGAATCCCAGAATCTTTAGGTGCAAAATGCTTTGCTAAGGCAGAATGGGCATGAAACCAAGAAGTTTATGGTGATGCAGATTGGATAAACATGGATAAACTATATATATATGTAATATATATATGTAATATTTATATATATATATTACATATATATATATATATGTATATATATATATATATGTGTAATATATATATATATATATATGTGTAATATATATATATATTTCAATTATAATCAATTATATAGTGATGTATATTGCTTCCCCCCTCACTTTTTCACAGGCAAATTACGGTAAATGGTGTAGGCTGTCTTCCCTATTGGTTATTCCGTATACTCCCAAAAATCGTACTTTTTTGGGAATGATATCCCTCAAGATAGGGTTACTAGAGACCCTTCCTTACTTGTAACGGTTACAAGTAAGGAAGGGTCTCTAAAATAGTGATAAAAATTCCAACTGTCCAATTGTACAGGGTACCATGCAGGCACCATACAAGTAAACCCATATACCAATAGCCTTAGGGATATACTATAAAACCTGTGTAATCTATAGAACTTGCATGCGCCGTGCGCTAGCCAGGCCCGTGCGCGCATGCTTTGTGCAAAGCTGTTGCGCGGTTGTTGTCCAAGACCATGACCTGCGCACGACCCCGGCGCAATGCAACGCCAAGCAAGCACTTTCCTCACACTTCACACTGCAATCTTCACATCCCGCACTTCGCGTCACACGTGCACTTCACACTCGACACTTCATCTCATCTCAAATCATGTGAGCTCTTCTCACCTCTTCTCACCTCCTGTCACCTCCTCTCACCTCCTCTCACCTCATCTCAGCTCTTCTCATCTCATCGCATCTCTTCTCACATGTCACCTAAGATATCTAAGTAAGTTCTTCTCAACTGTTTTTATCTCGGTGTAGCACTGATCAACCTTTCTCATCTCCTCAAAGTTCTTCTCAACTCATCTCAGCTGTTCTGCACGCCAGAAAGCTCTCACTGTCAGAGAGAAGTTTCTTGCACAAACAAACCATTTGGCACAGAAAGCTTTTGCACACAGAAGCTTGTGACACAGATGCATTCGCACAGGAAAGCATTCCCAAAATACTTTGTGCTTGCACAAAGCACTTCCCAAACTTTGGCTGTGCTACAAAGCAGTACTTTCCCAGCTTGATTACTTTGTACTACAGAGCTTGCACAAAGCACTTCCCAGTATTACTTTGTACTACAAAGCTTGCACAAAGCACTTCCCAGCACTACTTTGTACTACAAAGCTTGCACACAGCACTCCCCAGTACTACTTTGTACTACAAAGCTTGCACAAAGCACTTTCCAGTACTACTTTGTACACAGGGCTTGCACAAAGCACTTCCCAGTACTACTTTGTGCTACAAAGCTTGCACACAGTACTTCCCAGTACTACTTTGTACTACAAACCTTGCGCAAAGCACTCCCCAGTACTACTTTGTACTACAAAGCTTGCACAAATCACTTCCCAGTACTACTTTGTACTACAAACCTTGCACAAAGCACTCCCCAGTACTACTTTGTACTACAAACCTTGCACAAAGCACTCCCCAGTACTACTTTGCACTGCAAACCTTGCACACAGCACTCCCCAGTACTACTTTGTACTACAAACCTTGCGCAAAGCACTCCCCAGTACTACTTTGTACTTCCAAGCTTGCACAAAGCACTCCCCAGCACTACTTTGTACTACAGAGCTTGCACAAAGCACTTCCCAGTACTACTTTGTGCTACAAAGCTTGCACACAGTACTTCCCAGTACTACTTTGTACTACAAACCTTGCACATAGCACTCCCCAGTACTACTTGGTACTACAAAGCTTGCACAAAGCACTTCCCAGGACTACTTTGTACTACAGAGCTTGCACATACTACTTTGCACTACTAAGCTTGCACAAAGTACTTCCCAGTACTACTTTGTACTGCAAACCTTGCACAAAGCATTCCCCAGTACTACTTTGTACTACAAAGCTTGCACATAGCACTTCCCAGTAATACTTTGTACTGCACAAAGCTTGCACAAAGCACTCCCCAGTACTACTTTGTACCTTTGATATTTTAGCATTATAGTTAACTTGATGTTCTAAATTAGAACGCACAGCATGGGGGCCTGTGCGGGTCCGTTCCGCATCATCATCACCATCGTCGTCATCATCATCATCATCATCAGCATCAACTTTCATCATCATCATCATCACCATCATCATCATCATCATCTAATAACATGATCATCATGGTCATCATCATCACCATCATCACTACCTTTGTTGATCTTCCAATTAATTATAAAGTTTAACGGGGGTGGGACTTTTACATTCCCAAATGCTTTTGTTGATCTTTTTCAACTGTATGTAAAGTCTAAACTGTGGTGGGACTTTTATATTCCCTAATACGTTTGTTGATCTTCCCAATTGAACGTAAATGGTGGGGCTTTTATATTCCTAATATCTTTGTTGACCTTCCCAACTGATCTTCCCAACTGGATGTAAAGTTTAACGGGGGTGGGACTTTTATATTCCCTAATGCATTTGTTGATCTTCCCAATTGAATGTAAAGTTTAACGGGGGTGAGACTTTTATATTCCCTAATAACTTTGTTAATCTTCCCAGTTGAATGTATTGTAATAGTTTAACGGGGGTGGCTTTTTTAATTCCCTACTACTGCCCTTATTGCTCGTCCCAAGTCAAGCAGGGTGTGGGCGAAACAGGGTGTTTGTGCGACAAAAAGTACTCCCCAGTACTACTTTGTACTACAAAGCTTGCACAAAGCACGTCCAGTATTACTTGTACTACAAAGCTTGCACAAAGCACTTCCCAGTACTACTTTGTACTATAAAGCTTGACAAAGTACTTCAAAGTACTACTTTGCACTACAAAGCTTGTACAAAAGCAAGCTTTTACACAAAGAAGTCACGAAAGCGTCAGCTAGCTGGAGTCTTCTTGCTTTAGCAAGTATTGGGGGGGCTGCTCAAGGACATCACGTGATTTTTCACGCGAAAGGGGGCCCCCCCCCTCCCCCACCACCACCACCATCACCACCATCACCATCATCATCATCATCATCGTCATCATCATCGTCATCATCATCGTCATCGTCCTCTCCATCGTCCTCGTCCGCGTCCTCGTCCTCGTCCTCATCATCATCATCATCATCATCCTCATCATCGTCGTCCTCGTCATCTTCCTCGTCATCGTCATCGTCATCGTCATCATCATCATCGTCATCATCATCATCATCCTCGTCATCATCATCATCATCATTCATCATTCATCACTCATCATTCATCATTCATCATTCATTATTCATCTTTCATCATCATCATCATCATCATCATCATCATCATCATCGTTATTCAATTACATTTTATCATTATTGGCAATTATTGTCATTATCACGAAAGCTAGCGTCAGCTCGCTAGAGTCTTCTTGCTTTAGCACGTATTCCGGGGCTCCCCAAGGACATCACGTGATTTTTCCCGCGAAAGGGCCCCCCCCTGCCCCCTCCCCCATATATATCATTGTTGCATCCTCGTTGGGACGAACAATGCCGCGACACGATGATGACAGTCCCTCCGCAACTCACCTCTTCCCTTCCTTCTTTCTCCTACCCCGCTAGCTTTCGTCATCCACCCCCGGCCTCAAGTTTTTACAGAGAGAAGGTTTTAAACAAAGAAGTTCTTACACAGAGAAACTTTCTGGTACATAATGACAACAGGAATTGCAGCTCCAAAGCCGGATCCCGGCGCCAAAGCGAAAAAACACCGATTTAAATTTGAAGCGCTTTTTAAAAGGAAATTTCAAAGGAAAATCAAATCTGCTGACAAGTCACTATCGCAGCCTTGATGCAGCCACTCCATTACGATTTACGATGCACGCATGCAGCCGCGGCACCAAGCAACCTTGACGCAGCCATTACAGTGCGATATCGAGATATTGGGATGCAAGACACAATAGAACTATGCGCAATGATGTGAGAAATCTTTCTGGTACATAATGACAACAGAAATTGCAGCTCCAAAACCGGATCCCGGCGCCAAAGCGAAAAAACAACGATTTCGAAGCACTTTTTAAAAGGAATTTTGAAAGGAAAATCACCAGCGCCAAAATTGAGAAAATCTGCTGACAAGTCACTATCGCAGCCTTGATGCAGCCACTCCATTACGAATTACGTTGTCCAGCCGCAGAAGACAACCCTGAGCATCCGCTATTGATTACAATCAACAGGGAAAATTTCATACTTTTGTGGGGATTTGAGATCAATAGAAAATATATTGATTTCAGAGCTGAAAAAATCAATAGAAAAAACGGGTTTTCAAAGGTCAAAATCAATAGAGAATTTCTGTATTTTTCACTTTTTTTTGTTTTGCCCTCTGCTTTTGATGTTTCTATTGATTTCAAAAGTGAGACTCTGGTGTGAAACATCTATGCCTAGAACCTTTTGCAAGGGTGTGTGGGCAGACCATTTTGCAAGGTCAGGCATCATCATCGTCCATGATGTCGAATGCTGAAGGCTCTCTGGTGTACGAAAACACTGGTCAAAGTGGTTTGTGGGGACGTCTACTATCTGATTTAGTGGGGATTGGTGTGTGCGTGTGTGTGTGTGTGCGTCGTTTTAATTTGGAATCCCTGCCAAGCTGCAGAATCAATGGGAATGAAGAGGTTGCGAGGCAAAGCTTTGTTGACAGATGGGCTAGAGATGCCAAGGCCTGGGAATTCATTTTGGCACGGTTTTCCCATGTCATTCCTAGCTTCTGACCTGTTGGACTAAATGCCGACAACACAGATGATAAATTCCAGACCTATACACAAGCTTCTTGAGACCACCTAGTTTTCAACAAGGGGTTCTAGATGAGAGAACTATCAGCGACATGCTGAAAAATTGCTGTCACGGGTCACAACGGACACACATCCAGGCTGAGAAAGTGTCATTTCTGGCACAGGAGTCTCTATTTATCTGTTTGTGGTTTTCAACTTGAAAAGCAGCTGTGTTTGGGATCCTTTGGGGGTGAATGCGTAGTGGTTCTCACCCAGCTGGAGACCCTTTGTACGCGCATCATGAACTTCATGACGGTGATGTCCACTGAAGTCCTGAACGAACGCGCACCGACTTATCCTTCGGGCTGAGGGTACCTCGGTCGATACGCGTTGATGAGATGACTGGAACTGGTGCAGCTTGGGTTTCTTTCAAAATGGCAGCCAAGGGAAAATTAAGGTTTAATCCATGAGATGGAATGGCATATATAACTGGGTGCCCTCTTTTCAGACAAGCCATATTGGTCAGATTCCCAGAGGATGAACATCCATTGCTTAAAAGAAGGTTACATTGTAATGCCAAAAGATCCAAAAGGGAAACCGTGTCTGTGAGCCGCTCTCATATCAAGACGGGCAAGATCAGGAGCCACCAAACCCAACCTATGTCATTATCAATGGGGGTTGTCGGATTGTCTCAAAATTTGGAAGCTTCAATTTCCTCATTAAAAAGGCTCTTGTTTCGGCGTTCAAAGCGGGGTAGTCAGAAGTCCTTAGTTCTCAGATGTGAAAAAACTGGGAAAGAGGGTCCCGAGGAGGGAGTCGACCCACAGGTCCTAAGTAGTCACCAAACTCTATAGGCTGGCTCAGAATTCCCAAGTCGGCGGGGGTCCTGCGTCACGAGACGGTATAAACACGATTCACGGGACCGAAGATTGGATGGGTTTCTAGGTTTGATTGCTTATTTCCTGGAAGCCGATGGCCAGATGCCAGCTTGCCAGATGGTTCAAATTGTGGGCTTCCAGAAATAATCTACAATTACAAATGACCGGAACTGACCAGAAATTTGTCCATTCAGGAGGATTCCATGCTCAAAATATCTCAAAATAGGAGGTTGGTTACGATAAATTCCCATCAGCTGGCCTGCAAAACTGAGCTGAAGTGAGACGTCGGTTAAGGAGGGAACTGACCTTGTTGAGCCTGCGGGCATTATCAGCTCCCTTGAGTGTTTTGAGAACCAGCTGGTCAGAAACTTACGTTTCGACATGGCTGAATTCACCAGAGTTTGGCGATCAGCTATGGATGATTCCATGCTCAGAATAGCCAAACTGGTTCTCTAAAGACAAAACCAAGTCTGGGTGTCATCCAATCAGACCCTACAGCAAATACAACTGGCCAAGCTGAGGTGCTCTAAATCCTTTTCAGGCAAAGGCCAAGAAAAGCCCAAGCCAGCCAGAGAATTCTACAGCGTAGGCCGGGGCCTCTGCTTAGTGTTGCTGTGTTGCAAAGCCCCCCAAAGCATGAATCACCGGGGAAGAGGAGGACTCAGCAGGAAGTCTGTGACATGTAGCTTTGATGGCGGATGACCGGGGGTTCCAGCACCTCAAGTTTCACAATAGGGTATTGTTTGCCGGAATCCCATGGTCTAGTATCCCTTTCCCCACAAAAGTGCCAAGGGGCTCTATTTATTCTGGATTCTGGTTGAACAAGTTCCATGCGTCATTTACGTATTTATTTTGAGTACAATGAGCTCAGATCAGCGGTCAGACGACGGCCCGTTAATGGATCTGGAGCTCTAATCATGATCTAATGCAAGAAAGAAGAAACCCTAAAGCCGGTATCGCATTTCTTCTTGCTTGGAACCCCGGATGGGATGTTTACGATTCTGGGCAAGGGATTCTTGCAGGTAGAGAATAGGACGGTTTCATAGGAATTCTCACATCAAGCGTATAGAGTACAAAAGAATCCAATTTTGGATCTGAAATTCTCATCATTTTGCATCATTGCCAGAAATGGTGGATCAAACATATTTTTCACCATTTTTTGGGAGGAGGAATAGGAGGAATTCCCATTTACCAGCCATTTACATCCATTTACCAACTATTTTCCTCTGAATGGAAGGGCTTCCCCAGGCTGTTTGGCGTCCTTTCGAGGACCCCGTGTGCCAGGAAAGGCACCACGCCGTCCACCGCTCCCACCACCGCTGGGGATCCCAGAATCTTTAGGTGCAAAATGCTTTGCTGAGGCAGAATAGGCATGAAACCAAGAAGTTTACGGGGATGCAGATTGGATAAGCATGGATAAACTATATATATATTTTTTTATTTATATATATATATATATGTTTCACAATTATAATCAATGTTTATAATGATATATATTGGTCCCCCCCTCACTTTTTCACAGGCAAATTACGGTAAATGGTGTAGGCTGTTTTCCCTATTGGTTATTCCTACTCCCAAAAATCGCACTTTTTTGGGAATGATATCCCCAAAGATAGGGTTACTAGAGACTCTTCCTTACTTGTAACGGTTACAAGTAAGGAAGGGTCTCTAAAATAGTGATAAAAATTCCAACTGTCCAATTGTACAGGGTACCATGCAGGCACCATACAAGTAAACCCATATACCAGTAG
Organism: Cladocopium goreaui; assembly: GCA_947184155.2. Classification (NCBI taxonomy): domain Eukaryota; class Dinophyceae; order Suessiales; family Symbiodiniaceae; genus Cladocopium; species Cladocopium goreaui. Next base: position 2,530,309 of record CAMXCT020001112.1, read on the forward strand.
CCTTAGGGATATACTATAAAACCTGTGTAATCTATAGAACTTGCATGCGACGTGCGCCAGCCAGGCCCGTGCGTGCGTGCTTTGTGCAAAGCTGTTGCACGGTTGTTGTCCAAGACCATGACCTGCGCACGAACCCGGCGCAATGCAACGCCAAGCAAGCACTTTCCTCACACTTCACACTGCAATCTTCACATCCCGCACTTCGCGTCACACGTGCACTTCACACTGGACACTTCATCTCATCTCAAATCATGTGAGCTCTTCTCACCTCTTCTCACCTCCTCTCACCTCCTCTCACCTCCTCTCACCTCATCTCAGCTCTTCTCATATCATCGCATCTCTTCTCACATGTCACCTAAGATATCTAAGTAAGTTCTTCTCAACTGTTTTCATCTCGATGTAGCACTGATCAACCTTTCTCATCTCCTCAAAGTTCTTCTCAACTCATCTCAGCTGTTCTGCACGCCAGAAAGCTCTCACTGTCAGAGAGAAGTTTCTTGCACAAACAAACCATTGGGAGCAGAAAGCTCTTGCACACAGAAGCTTGAGACACAGATGCATTTAAACAGAAAAGCATTCCCAAAATACTTTGTACCACAAAGCTTGCACAAAGCACTTCCCATTACTACTTTGGCTACTTTGTGCTACAAAGCTTGCACACAGTACTTCCCAGTACTACTTTGTACTAAAAAGCTTGCACAAATCACTTCTCAGTACTACTTTGTACTACAGAGCTTGCACGAAGTACTTCCAGTGGGTGCGTCAGCCAGTCTGCCAGAGTGTTTGAGTGACTGAGTGGCTGGGGTGAAAATTTCCGCCATTGCGCGCTCAACCCAATCTCAGAAACGGATGGCTTTTGATTTTTGCGGGTTTTCAAACTGGGAAAAGCAGGTGGCATGCAGGTATGTTGACGATTGTATTGCAATTAGCCCCTTTTATTGCTCCTTTTGCTTGCATATTTTCTTCCAGTCAAAGTCCAATGCGCAGTTCGAGTTACAAAATTCTGACCCTCTACATGCAACCTGGCTTGATTTAGAATGTTGTGTAACTGAGCGACAACTTGGTATTGAAATCTCACAACCAGAACATCGCTGGATTAGAGGTCTTGAAGGTGAACCCAAGAAATTTCGAATGGCTCCTTCTCGAGGTTTTGCTCCCCATGATGCCAAAGTCCGGATACGGAATATGCAAGCGCGCCTAATGCAGGTTTATTCTGGGCCCGTGGGGCCGGGGCTGGAACATGCTCTGGGCGCCTTACATTCTGCTATGAATATTTGGTTTCGTAGCGGGTATTCTGAAAATATGGTGTTTTCGCCCTCTGGGTGCGACACTTGTCCAATGCCACGTTGGCAACCTTGGCAAAACGGTGGAGAAGACCGGCTTGATTTTTGCTTTGTGTTTTTAGCTTGTTTTCTTTAAGTTTTTCTTTTTTGTTTGTGTTGTTGTGTTCGGTTTTGAGAGGAAAAAGGGAAGCTTTTTTTTGCCAGCGGCTATGTGTTTTAGTCCGCAGTTGACGTCTGTCACAAAGTGCTGTAGAGATCTTTCCACGAAGCTAGACATCATGCCATGCAACAATTTTCGTGGCCAAGGGTATGGGAAAGGCTATGATGGCAAAGGCTATGATGGGGGCAGACCTTACAGGCAGCCTTACCAGCCAGGACCACATGGAAAAGGTTCTTCGAAAGGCCTGTCTGACCTACTTGGCCAGCTCCGGTCAGAGATTGCAGCTCAGCACCAGCTCCAGGCCATAGCTGGTGTGCTCATGCCAGGAAGCTCTGCTGGGTCTCTTGCCGCTCCGCTTCAGCAGGCCCACGATTTGACTGTGCAAAACACAAACGAGCTCAAAGCCATCAAGGACATGTTAGCAGCCGTGCAGAGTGACAAGAATTCAGCTAGTGCGGCGGTGCCTGACGAAGATGTTGCGAATCCAAAGATCAGTGCTATGTTGAATCAGATCCGGGCTGACCTTGTACAATCTTGTGCAGCTCAAGCCTGCGGCTGGCAGCCTTCAGTCGGCACATCCTCCAGTCCAACAGGGAACCAGGAGTGACTTGGAGGCTGAACTTGCTGCCCCGCGGCTGGAAGGCCACGGGCAGCTTCGTCTTCAGTACGCCCTGCGGCCTCTACATCTGGCCGTTTATCTCGTTTGCGAGCTCGGGCCCCAAAGGAGATTGTTGAGGTCAGCAAAGTTCAGCACTTGGCTTTATACAAGGACATCCTGCAAAAGCGAACCAGTATGAGGTCTGAGGCTATTGATTTGACGATTTGGTGCCAGCAGCAGGCAAGCAAATGGGGAGATGATGATTTCCAAAATGCCGTCGAGAAAACATCCCCCAATGATTTGCTTGATTTTGCCAGTGATGAGCAGATTGTGAAATCATGCTTCCTGAAATGGGTTCGGCGTGAGGACGGCTCTGGCGCTTCTGACTGACTCGGCCCCGTGTGGGGAATGATGCGTGGTGCTAGTGTGGTCGCTGTTGCCTTGGCCCCTTGGATACCAAGCCTCCTTGCCTTCATCTTCTTCCTTCCTTTGGAACTCCTCCGCTGGATGCTGCCTGGCTCAGCCTTTTTGTCTGAAAGACAGCAGATTCTGGAAGAGTCAGAGAAGGATGCAAGTGAAAGACATGGATATGGATGACTTGAATGATGGTTCCGATCTTGATTTCTCGGGGTCAGACCTCCACCCCGCTAGTGACATTTTCTCTGTCACTCCGCTGGAGGGTCATGCAACTTTCTTTCCCGAGATTGCTTTCCTCACCATGCTCGGTGGACCATGGCACCAACGGCTACCCATGACCGAAGGTTTTCGAGCTTGCTATGCAATTTGGCTGGGAGGGTTGTTTGTCACTTCCCTTTCAGCAGTCAGATTTTGTGATGTACGACTGTACGACAGACGGCTTGAGCCACATTTTGTTGTTCAGCTACGGTGTGCGGTGGAAACAATTTGCTTCTCTCTTGATCAATTGATGATTTTGTCCAGAAATTCATTTGCCGAAATTTCCCAGCTCCATTCTTGCATCCTTCCTCTAGTTGCGGCGCTCAAGTGCGGATAATCTGTGCGCATGTCAACAGCAGCCGAAGCTTTGGTCGTCAGGCCCCAGGATCCCTAGAGGAAAACAAAGCTGCTGGTGCATTCCACTTCGAGTGCGTGATCGATTTCTTTTTTCCCCCACCTGCCAGGTGAGGGTTGTTAGATTTTATGTCAGTTGCCTGCTCCTCTCCTCCTCTCCTCTCCTCCTCTCCTCTCCTCCTCCTCCTGCTCAACCGCGACCCTCGACGCACAGTGTTCTCTGTCGGACCTCAACCACGACCATCCACGCCCAGTGTTCCCTGCCGGACCTCAACCACGACCATCCCCGCCCAGTGTTCCCTGCCGGACCTCAACCACGACCATCCACGCCCAGTGTTCCCTGCCGGACCTCAACCACGACCATCCACGCCCAGTGTTCCCTGCCGGACCTCAACCGCGAGTATCCACGCCAAGTGTTCCCTGCCGGACCTCATGTAGGAAGATATGGGACAAAGAATGTGCAGAAGAAAGTTAGAAAGAATGTGCACCGCTGGACCTCAACGGCCAGATAGAATGCCAGAAGATATGCCAGGTGGAATGTCAGATAGAATGCCAGAAGATATGCCAGATAAAATGCCATGAGATATGCCAGATAGAATGGCTGAAGGTATGCCAGAAGATATGCCAGATGGTATGCCAGATAAAGTGCCAGAATGTTTGCCAGATAGAATGCCAGAACATTTGCCAGATAGAATGCCAGATAGGATGTCAGAAGATATGCCAGAAGATATGCCAGATAGAATGCCAGATAGAATGCCAGAAGATTTGCCAGAACATATGCCAGAAAATATGCCAGATAGAATGCCAGAAGGTATGCCAGATAGAATATCAGATAGAATGCCAGAAGGTATGCCAGAATGTTTGCCAGATAGAATGCCAGAAGATTTGCCAGATAGGATGGCAGAAGATATGCCAGAACATATGCCAGAAGATATGCCAGGTAGAATGCCAGAAGGTATGCCAGATCGAATGCCAGAAGATATGTCAGATAGAATGCCAGAAGATTTGCCAGTAACAAATCGATAAATGTCATGGTGGGGATCACACGAAGTAAAGTAATTGCGACACTATAGAGAAAGAGCCCACACGAGCCGCAATCCCAAGACTTCATCCCAATGGATTCCCCCCCAGCTCGCAGCGCAGAGAGAGCTGGTACAATTGCCTCCGACTCCCCCGGATCTGCAAGCGGTTGGTCATCCCCAAAAATTGATGGCTCATACCCGTCATCGGGTTCCATGGCCATGTCGGCTTCTAAGGCTTGTAGTTCAGTACCAGCGTCTTCCACCCTGCGAGGTTTTGATATGTTTTGATCTTTGAGGGACCTAATTTGGTACCTCTCGTGACAGTGAGTGGCTGCTTATACCTTCCAATCTCTCTGGTGGATCTCGAGGGTCCGCAACTCGAGGCGAGCCACAGCTTGCAGCGGATCAGGCGCAAACACTGATCTTGCGTGCTGGACCAAATTGGCTTCTTCATCCAGCGCAACCCGTCCATTAATTGGTCATGGGCGGTGATTGCCCCATAATCCTCATAGTTTGTAAGGTGCAGAAAATGCCCCTTCTTTGCGATGCCACCTTTTGGCCTTCAGTTGGGCCAAAACTGCGAACTTCGGCATTCCTTACAAGGAGCGCCTAGCTTTCTCATTTGTGATCTCAGCCTCTCTTCGATACCTTGGCGCGCGGCACACGACCAATATAGGCGGTGTTGACCTTTGAGTCGGCAAGCAATAGCCACAACCTTCTTTTGCATTAGAGTACTTCTCCTTCTACTCTGCCGTTCGAATCTGGCTCGTTGCCCGCATTTAATGTCTGGTAATGTCTGGTATACCTGTCGCTCCAGACACCAAGTGGAGACGCTTTTGGTTGTGAAGGATCGTTCTCGATCCGTGTGCAGTCTATATACTGGCACTCCCAGGCTTAAGCCTCTGGCGTGGCGGCGTGGATCTTTGACAGTGCTGTCACAATCTCATCTGCAGCACGGGAAGCAATGGGTTCCAGGAATGTTAAGTTCACGACAGGCACAGGCTCTGACAACTCTTGAGCCTCCTTTTTTATGGCTTCCACCCATTTCTGATTTCTCTTTCGCGCTGCTTCCACTGAGATCAGTTCCTTTGGCTCCTCCGGTCCAAAGAGATCATCCTTTGGATCGGCGTTTGAGGGAACACCATTTTGGCTTCCACCGGAGCACCCCCTTCCAGCAGCGTCCGCGGGAGGACTACCTTCCGGTAGACCTTCCATGGCGATCCCAGTGCCAAAATGGCCGAGTCCAGAGGAACGGGGTGGTGCACCGGCGGAAGCCGTAGAAGTGCCTTGCAGAAGGTGTGCAGTGCATACCTCACCTTTCTTCGCTTTGACACCCCGAAGTCCTTGAACGGACCACAAATGTCAGCTGACATCGTGAAAGCTGACGTCTGACCTGGCTTTCGTCGATGCGGTTCAGCCGCCCCCATAGTTTCCAGACAAGTTTGACAATCCCTTCCATAGGAAAATGTTGGCTCTGGATATGGTTCTTCCATCCCTCCACATCCAGCTTTTTCAAATTAGGACTCTGAGATTCAGCCTTCAAGAACCGTGGGATCACCAGCTTCAACGCCTTAACTAGGCCAGGTGCCCAGGCTGCCCAGGATGCTGACTGTTTCATCCTGTCTTGAAGAGGTTGGAGAATTTTCTCCCCCAGATCCCGTGAGATCATTCCATCAAGCTCTGCCAGCGCTGTCATGTAGGTTGGTTCTTTCCTCACATGGCCAAGAGCTCCTTGGTCTAACCGCACATGGACAATGTTGTGACGCTTAGCAAATTCATGCTCTGGCCGCTCCCAAAAAACTTGGGAATTCCTCAAGCGGTCCCAAGTACTCCGCCGGGTCACGCGGATTCGCCAACAGAAGCCCACAATTCCCAGTCAGCCCAGCTTCAACCATGCCTTCTTGGGATTTCTCATACAGGCCCAAAGCCTTCAGATACAGTGGTGCGTCGCCATTCGCTCGCAAAGATCTCCTCCTCCCAGATCTTCCAAGTGGAACCTCAAGCTACCTCTGCCTCGGAGCGGCTTGGGTCCTGGGCGCTGATGCCGCATTCGGCTCACAGTTCTGCTTGTGGCCCACACAAGATAATCCGGATTTGGCCTTGAGCTGCAGCAGGTATGACCACACAATTGGATTGTGCAGGTCCTCCTGCAAGAATTGGCTGATGTGTCAATCGTGAAGATCTCCACATCCTTGGTTTCCAGGTCCTTCCACGGATGAGCGCTTTTCTCATTCCCTGAGAACAGATGCACCACCACTCCTCCCTGAGCGCCTTCTAGCCGACCCCTCTTCCGTCTATTCCATGGAAGCGTCCCTTCCTTCACCTCATCCCATGATACCCCTTGACCCCTGATATAGAACCAGATATCATCAGGCACTTGTGGAAACCTCTCCCTTCACCAGTCCAACTCTCTAGGAGTACAAGTAGGTTCATACGGGTCACTCACTTTTTTCTGCTCGAGTGCTTCCAGGAGGTTCAAGGCCTCAGACCGAACCATCACTGGGCACCCCTGTCGGCGAGTGCACGCCAGCTTCCCATACCTTGGGTGTTCTATCTCACACCCATTCCTGGACCATGTGATGGTAAACCCTTCATCTTCCTCAGAGGAATGATAGGTTCCACCGGCTCCAGTGACAACAATGTCAATGTGTCGTGGTATGGCACCTTGTGAAGGGTAACCTTACCCAAGCCTCAGGCTTCAACCTCAGTTTCTCAAGAGGCGATGCCGTCAGCCATTGAGAGTAGTAGGCCTCAACCGTCTTCACGGTCTGAGTCCACCACTCCTTTGCACTTCCCGGCACATCGCGCATGATGGGAAACACCACCGTCATCCAATCCCAAAGTGGAGAGAAGCCCCGTCACACCCCGGAGTTAGAAGCTTGGGTAGCTCCAGCGTTCGTAGAGCTTCAGTCAACGATCCTGCCATCGTGAAAGGCATCGTTGAGTCTCCCACTGGAACTCCTGTTTGAATTCCAGGTGGCGGCGTCGATGGTCTTCCGGTCCCAGAAGGACCCTTGGCTGACCTCCAACCACACCATTGGGAACCCACATCGGCCCTCTTGGCTGAGGACTCATCTGACCCCCAAACGTTGGTCCCCCATCCATGCCACTGGATGCCGTTTTGTATGACTGTGCCTCTTCCGAAGCCCCTTGAATTAAGCCTTTGCACTTCCCTGGCAAATGCTTCCTCCGCTTCTCTCATGACACGTTTTCGAATTTCCTCCACTGCTGATGCAGTTGGGTCAGCCATTCCTGCCGCTGGCTCGTCCCTCTTGGCCCTAGTTATAATTGGCTTGAAACCGGTGGCGAGGTCATCTCATTCCCCATCTGCTGGTAGGTCGCCTCCAAAGCCCTCGGTGCCAGCATCATCGACTGCGGCAAAGGCTCCAGAAGCGGTCCCAACAAACCACCGTTCTGCCCACCACTATAATAGGACGTCTTCCATCTCGTTCAGCACCTCCCGGATCCTTTCCTCTGCAAGGTTCAGCAGGTAGACACTGTACAGTATAGTACATCAGGATCCCCTTGAGGTAGTTGATAGTGGTCTCGGTCTCCAGTTGAAGTGTCGCTCCACCCAGCGCTTGAAGCTGTGTGCCAGCCGCTCCCACAGCACCAGCAGCACCTTGCACGGCACCCCACAGAAACTGACCAGCAGCAACGGGCCTCATGGCTGTCGCATCCCGCATCATCACCTGCTGCCTCACATCGGACTGTTGACCCATCTGTCCTCCACCACCTTGAAGAACAGGTCGACCAGCTTGAGTTCCTTGATCCCTTGCTTCATGTTCATCGCGTCGTCCAGGTTCAGCAGGCGGCCCGAGCTCCAGTCTACGAATTCCAGCTTCCAACTGCCGAGGCACTGAGCGGGCTCTTGTAGAGGCAGATATTCTTCTACTGCGCTCCTGCTCCTCAATCTCCCTTTCACGTTGAACTTCAGCTATCTTCCGATCCAAAGTCTCATCGGCCGTCTCCTGCTGCCCAGCTCGCCGGCGCTGCAACATCGACATGGCTCACACAGTAGCAGCGAGGCTTGGGCTCATAACCTTGGGTTATGAGTCATGAGGTTGGTATGATTGCAGCGCGCTCAGCTGCAACCTATTTTGACTTGAGCCATTACGGTAAATCCGAGCAGCTTCACAACGTGTCATCCTGGCAATGCCGGGGCCAAGTGGACAACCCTACAAGCAACTGGACAGCAAAAAAGTGAAGCTATACATCTTACTGTAACCAGGTGGTTTGAGTATTGGACCAATTCGTATCCACAGAATCAAATTGCAAGGGACCATGCCAAAAGCTACAACGTAGACGCGACAGAAATCTCTGTTGTATGGAAAAAAATTACTTTACTTCGTGTGATCCCCACCGTGACATTTTTACATTTTCTTACTGGCAAATCTTCTGGCATTCTATCTGACATATCTTCTGGCATTCTATCTGGCAAATCTTCTGGCATTCTATCTGGCATATCTTCTGGCATTCTATCTGACATATCTTCTGGCATTCTATCTGGCATATCTTCTGGCATATCTTCTGGATCTGGCATATCTTCTGGCATTCTATCTGGCATACCTTCTGGTATATCTTCTGGCATATCTTCTGGCATATCTTCTGGCATTCTATCTGGCATATCTTTTGGCATATCTTCTGGCATATTATCTGGCAAATCTTCTGGGATTCTATCTGGCATATCTTCTGGCATATGTTCTGGCATATCTTCTGGCATTCTATCTGGCATATCTTCTGGCATATTATCTGGCAAATCTTCTGGGATTCTATCTGGCATATCTTGTGTCATTCTATCTGACATTTTATCTGGCATACCTTCTGGCATTCTATCTGGCATATCTCATAGCATTTTATCTGGCATATCTTCTGGCATTCTATCTAACATTCCATCTGGCATATCTTCTGGCTTTCTATCTGGCATATCTCATGAGGTCCGGCAGGGAACACTTGGCGTGGATACTCGCGGTTGAGGTCCGGCAGGGAACACTGGGCGTGGATGGTCGTGGTTGAGGTCCGGCAGGGAACACTGGGCGGGGATGGTTGAGGTCCGGCAGGGAACACTGGGCGTGGATGGTCGTGGTTGAGGTCCGGCAGGGAACACTGAGCATGGATGGTCGTGGTTGAGGTCCGACAGAGAACACTGTGCGTCGAGGGTCGCAGTTGAGCAGGAGGACGAGGATGACGAGGAGGACGAGGAGGACGAGGAGGACGAGGAGGAGGAGGAGAGGAGGAGGAGGAGGAGAAGGAGGAGAAGGAGGAGGAGGAGGAGGCAACTGACATAAAATCTAACAACCCTCACCTGGCAGGTGGGGAACAAAAACTCAAGCTGTTTGGGCACATACTTTGAAGGGATCATGCAGGTCCGCTTAGACAAGTGCTATTTGGATACAGGACATTCGCACCCAGAATTCTTCCAACCAAAAGAGTAGGCAGACCAAAACTGGACTGGCAAAATGAAACAGCAAAAGATGCTTTACACGCCCTCAGTAGAGTGGCGCCGCACCCCCAACCAAGCTGACATAGATTAATTACTTGGCGGTGGCTGCTATATTCTCCGAAGAGGTCCTTTTTAGTCACCAAGAGTCACCAGCCATACTCGGCCATCAGCCTATACAAAGACAAACGCTGCTCCATGAGGCCCTGGCAGTTTCTTTCGATACACACAAATCCGTTATTTTGATTTGAAAACTTGAAGCCAATGGCAAGCCGCGCACCTTCATTGGCGCATGGAAAAAAAGCAAAAATCAACTATGAAGTTCCCGTTTTGGTTGGCGTTCGAACGCCGATGAACGCTAAGGCGAATGCTGTGAGGGACCGCTTGGATATTTCGATTCTGCTGGACATTTATCGTGCACATCAAGTATAATCAGTGAGAAGAAGATATAAGAATCCATCTTTTTAAACAAACTGCATTTTCTTGGCCCCCTTGTTTTGCTCAAATGAGGGAATACATGAACATATGTTCTTCAGAAACCAGGCATCGATGAACTTCTCCGGGAAATCTTCCTGTGCATCCTTACATCCATATTTCAGATGCCTGTGCACATGCTCTCGTCGATCTTTATCATTGACTGCCAAAATGTTTTTGTTTATGTTTTGACATGTATGCCCTTCTATTGTCAATCTTGTTCTGACAGTCGAAGCTCCAAGACATGTACCGGGTTTTCCCAGCATGTAATTTTCACCCGCTGAAAGGTTCCGTTGAGCTCGGAGATATGTGCTTGATATGTAACTCTCGGATTCCAAAAGATGCTAGAAAATTGTTGGGAAAGACTCGACAAAACCATAGACCATTCTCTGGAGGTGACCTATGCCACGAAATTCACCACTTGTTGGATTGTTGGCCAGTTGCCTTACTATACGTATTGGCTTGAATCATACTAACCATTTACCGTCTTATTCTCTCCTGGTCTTCGAAGGAAAGAAGGAAGGAGGGGAAGGGAAGGGAAGGGAAGGGAAGGGAAGGGAAGGGAAGGGAAGGGAAGGGAAAGGGAAGGACGGACGGACGGAAGGACAGAAGGAAGGAAGGAAGGAAGGAAGGAAGGAAGGAAGGAAGGAAGGAAGAGGAAGGAAAGGGAAGGAAGGAAAGAGACCAACCTCAAACAAGAATCAAATAGAGTTTAAGCCAGCCCTCAATAAACCTTAAACCTAAACCAACCCGAAATAGACCCACATCACTACCTCCGTCTCTGTCGATCGATCGATCTATCTATCTATCTATCTATCTATCTGCCTAATCTATCTCTCTGTCTGCCTAATCTATCTACCTACCTACCTATCTATATATCTATCTATCTATCTATCTATCTATCCATCTATCTATCTATCTATCTATCTGTCTATCTCTCTATCCGTCTATCTGTCTATCTGTCTATCTGGCTATCTGTCTATCTGTCTACCTGTCTGTCTATCTACCTATCGATCTGCCTATCTACCTATCTATTTGCCTATCTCTCTCTCTCTCTCTATTTCTCTCTATTTCTTTCTATCTTTCTCTATCTCTCCCCATCTCTCTCTCGCACATCTCTATCTATCTCTATCTATCGCTATCTATCTCTTCCTATCTCTATCTATTGCTTTCTATCTCTATCTACCTTGTTTCTACCTCTTTCTATCTCTACCTACCTCTATCTCTGTTTCTCTCCGTATCTATCTATCCATCTATCTTTCTATCTATCTTTCTATCTAGCTATCTATCTATCATTCTATCTATCTTTCTTTCTGCCTGTCTACTTATATATATATATAATCTTGCCTATTTCACCTATCTTATCTTCCGTATCTTCCTTATCTATCTTATCTATGTTGTCTGTCTTCTCTATCTGTTGTAGCTTATTTATCTTACCTAGCTTTTCTTTCTTATCTACCTTTTCTATCTTATCTGCCGTATCGTTCGCATCTATATGTTATATTTTTATCTATCTTAATTAACTTATCTATCTTATCTATGTCGTCTGTCTTCTCCATCTTATCTAGCTTATCTATCTTATCAAGCTTATCTTTCTATCTAGCTACCTATCTAGCTATCTTTTCTATCTTGTCTATCGTTTCCATCTTGTTTTTTTTTTCTGGCTTATCTGGCCTATCTAGCTTGTCTCCCTGATCTATCATGCCAAACTTTTCTATATTGTATATCTTGTATCTGTTGTATATCCTATTTTTCCTTTATAGTTCCTGTATCTTTTGTTTCTTTTGTATCTTATCTATCTTTATCTATCTTGTCTATCTTCCCTATCTTATCTAGCATAATTAATTATCTTATCTATCTTATCTAGCTTTTCTAATCTATCTGATCTTTCTATCTATCTACCTATCTAGCTATATTTTCTATCTTTTGTATCTTTCTTTTCTTATCTATCTTATCTATCCTATCTAGCCTATCTAGCTTGTTTATCTGATCTACCATGCCTCCATGTTCTGTATGTTGCACCGTGTATTTTTTATCCTAGATTTCTTATCTATCCAATGTTTCCTATCTACCCTTTTCTCTCTTTATCTATCTTACCTATATTATCTGTGCTTTCTATCGTGTCTATCTTATCTTTCATATCTTTCTTATCTATCTTTTGTGTTTGCTTTTCTTTCTTTTGTATCGTATCTTTCTTTTGCTTCCTATCTATGTTATTTCTCTTTCTCTCCTGATTTATCTTATCATTTATCTATGTGTTCTACCGTATCTTTAGTATCGTTTGTATCTATCATGTTTCTTTCATTTCTTCTCTAACTTTTGTTTCTTCATCTTGTATCTATCTTATATACATTGTAACTATCTTGTACATCTTGTCTAACTTACCTATTTGATCTTCCCTATATTTCTTATCTACCTTATCTAGCTTTTCTTGCTTATATTTCTGGCTTATCTACCGTATTTGTCGTATTTGTCGTTTCTATTTGCTGTACCTTTGTCTATCTTATCTTTCTGAATAATCTTATCTATCTTATCTACGGTGTCTGTCTTCTCTATCTTTTGTAGCGTATCTATCTTATCTAGCCTACCTTTCTATCTATTCACCTATCTAGCTTTCTTTTCTATCGTTTCTATCTTATTTTGTTCTATCGTATCTGTCCTATCTGGCTTGTCTATCTGATCTACCATGTCTATCTTTTCTTTAGTTTATAACGTCTACAGTATTTGTTGTATATCCTATTTTGCCTTTCTATATTTTGTATCTTATGTATCTTATCTATCTTTATCTATCTTATCTACCTTGTCTATCTTGTCTATCTTCCCCTTCTTATCTATCTAGCTTATCTAGCTTATCTTTCTATCTTTCAACCTATCTAGATTCTTCTCTCTCGTGTCTATCCTTATCTGTCCTTTATATCCTGTAGACCTTGTAAATCTTATCTTTCTTATATGTTTTATATATCTTATCTATCTCTTATCTATCTTTATCTATTGTTTCTGTCTTATCTATGTTTTCTATCGTATTTGTAGTATCTACCGTATCTATCTTATGTGTTTTAGTTCTGTTGTATCTGTATCTTTCTTATTTATCTTATCTGTCTTATCTTTCTTAGCTATCTTATATACCTTGTCTATCTTACCTATTTGATCTTTCTTATCATATCTATCTTATCTATATTTTCTATCTTATCTATCTTATCTAGCTTGCTTATCTTATCTATCTTTATCTTTCTTCCATATAATATCTTTTCTACCTGATCAATCATATCTATCTTTTCTCTCCTATCTATCTTGTCTACCGTATCTATCTTATCTATCCGATCCATCTCATCCATCCATCCATCTATCCATCACGTTTTGCTTTGAAAACCCTGACGTTTTCCTCACTTTTGGCAAGGTGCAGAATCCATAGCGCCTGCCGCGAAAAAGGACAGTTGAACGTCAAAATGCGATCCGAGACCGTCAGTTTTTAACACTTTTGACTTCGACATGTGCTTCGCGCCACAGCGGTGTTCACTCTTGCAACATTTCAACTTCCAAAGGTGGGTTCGAAGCTGTAGTGCTTTGAACATTTTGACTTGGACATGTGTTTCGCGCCACATCGGTGTGCACTTTTCCCACGTCTCAACTGAGTCATGTAAATATGTGTTTTTTTTTCAATACCTTTATGATCCAACCTAAAAATGGAGCTTCCTCTACCCTTCCCACATGTAGCTACCGATATTTTTTTGATCCCTAATTTGAAAACGTGTGATCTCTTAGATGGTTTTTTGATTCATAACAGTGTTCTTTTGATTCGTCTCCCTTGTTCAATGGGCAAATTCGTTTGCGGGCCATTAGATCTTATAGCGCACGGCCACTTTATTATGCTCATGGCTGGGAAAGGTCAGAAACACATGGAGAATCATATTCTGTTGCCTTTGATTCCCACGGTTTGGCCGTTTCAAACTCGGCCGAAAGGGCCGAACTTCTGATCACCAGCCATTTGGACGTGTGTTTTATGAGGTCGCTTAAGGTGATGTGCCGTGTCAACTTGGACTAACTTGGATTTGTCACTGGGGATAGGCCCGCAGATTATGGCCATCAGACAAAGGGGAAATGAGGTTTCAAACCATTTGATCTTGGGGTATATTATTTTCAGGCAAACCAACTTGCTGCACAATGATGCGACCTGAAGAGTAGATATAAGTTATAGCGCCAGAGCTCTACCCATGGTCTTGCCAGTTTGCTGATTGCATGTTCTTGGCCCATCAGCGCGCAGTTCCACCCCTACTACCAAATTTTCCCCTCATCAACAGTTTAATACGAATCTGTCTGAATATAGGGTACCCCTAAATCCAGTGGTTTAGCATCATTTTCCCACTAACATAACTATTTGGGAGTTAATCCCCCATTTTTCAAGTCCACACCCATCATTTTTCCATCGTTGCTTCGTCACAGGGGCATCCGGTGTTTTTTTGATCAAGGGACGGCGAAGTACCGATGTTGGCGAGCCAAATCCAACCGGAAACATTGGTTCCCAATTTTTTGAGCCCCAAAACTGGTTGAGTTCATACTGGAAAGAAAAACATTCATAGTCTGCTAGCACCACATTTTCGAGACACGTTTCTTCTCGTCGATGTTGTCCTTTTGGGATTGGAATCAAACATTCAAACATAGATATCTCACCTTACGGGTATGGTTTGAACCAATAAAAAGGCACAATGATAGCTGTTGAATGTGTCCGATGATTTTTGATAAGCGAAGTAGACATGATCAGTCGCGGGGATCACATCACCAGGGCTGATCTCAGCGCCGAACTCTTGGAATTCATCCGCTCTTCCCTTGCCGGCCAAAACCGAACAAGGTGTTTTTATTCGAACACAACCTCACAAAGAGGAAGTTGGGGGAGTCAGCCGGCAGAAAGCCGGAGCCGACACCCATGTTGTCCTTGTTTTTTTGCCCTCTTGCCTCAGTGGAGATATGTGGAAATGATCCTCCATCATTTTTTCACGATGCATTTCTCATTTTCAGAAAGGTCTCCACAACGATGTTGGGGCGGATTTCCTTTGCGAACATTGATTGCTGGCCTGGCCTTGGAAAGGTGAAATACATTGGATCTTCATTTTGTGGAGGTATTCAAGACTGTGGAGAAGGACATGTTTCTTGTTTTTACCTTTATACCTTTTGTCCTATCTCTATGCCTTTTCTGGTAGCCCATTTGGGGTGATAACCTCTCACATAGCTTGCTATCTCTGCGAGGCTCAGACATCCGATTTTCATTTATGGGCCTTCATTCTGGGTAAGTCCCCAAAGTCGTGACATGTCATTTCCAACTGGCTGAGAGATCACCCAAAGTACACCATTCAAACTCGCCGTGGGGTGAACAAAGTTCTTGCTGACCACCGCGAGCACTGCGTCATGGATGCTGTGGTACGCAGCACTGGCACGCGCCTTGATAGACTCTCGGTGGCAGCGTTTGGTGCCCAGCTGCTGGTGACTAAATCCTTTCTCCATCCGTTAGTAGCGGTGGCCCCGTTGACGATAGTGGGACTATGCTTGCATGGGCCATAGGTATTTAGACTTTTGGCAAGGCTAGGCGCATAATGGTGAAGCTTTTGGCACAAAATCGAACTGTCTTGGACATGCTGGGTAAATTCATTTACGTGTGCAGTGACCCTTGTTTCATCTTCGAAGTCTGGCTTAGAGGTGGTGTGGGAGGGGTCACATTAAAGATGTGACATCTCTTGCAGGTCAAAAAGACCATAGGGGGGACGGTTGCGTAGGTTCGTGTAGGAGCCATGGATTTCTCAAATGTTCTTGAGTTTGCGCCTTTGGCTGGACAAACAAACGCTGAAGAAACTGAAACAAGAAGCGTTGGTGGAGACCGTAGTGAACAGTATGAGCCTAGCATTGCAAGTGAGCCTGAGTTGTTTTGCCATGAACACTATGAATCAGACATGGAACGGCGTGATCATGTTGAACGTGGCTGGGACAGCGACTATGGGTTTGAACATGTTGGAGATGCCCCTTTCGAGGAGCATACAAAGGTTGACAGCTTTGGAACCTCCACTGTGGAAAGTCTTACAGTACCTGTCCTCAGTGGCGCTGCCTGGAACCCAATGCTTTCATATGCTTTTGCAACACATTTGAGTCATAGTAGTTCTTTGCTTTTGCCTTGGGAAACGGGTACAATGAGATGAAATGATTTCATGCCAGATGTTTTGGTTGCCCCCACAGACCTTGCAGATCTGGACAAAATTAGAACAACCACCGTGGGGCCTTCGTCTTCAAGCGTCCTGAGCCTTACAGACGGAGTGCAGCCAGCATACATGAGTGCAGTCAAGTGCTTGAAAGATTTGGATTACATTGATGAGAAACGTGCGCAGATGACATTGGCTACTTCACACTGGCTAGAGCTTCTTTCTTTGGACTGGAAGGCTTCACAGGTTGGAGAACAGGTTGCAATGGACCTGCAAGCAGATCCAAGTGGCGACACGGCTGAACAGACCTTGCGTGCAGTCTTTGGAACTAAGTCTGCAACAACTGTGTTGAAAAGGGCTGCAAGTTTCAAGCAGTACATCGTTTGGTTTCACAAGACTTGTCTGAGCACAGACACATACCTATGTCCCCTGCCATTGATGGAGGAGGACGTGTGGAGATACTTTCAACACCTTCGGACAGTGACTAGGGCCAACAAACGTGGTTACACAGTGAGCTCAACTTTTCTGGAAACTGTGAGGTTCTGCAAGTTTGTGCTTGGCCTAAGGAGCGATGACATTTTGTCGTCCAAACGTTTGCTTGGTTTTTCTGCAGTTGAAAAAAGGGAGAAAGGGCCCTTGATCCAGGCCCCACCATTGGAGGTGGAGCATCTCAAGCGCCTTACGACATTTTGAGTTGTGTAGAGGATGTGATTGCCCGCATAGGAGCTGGGGCTTTTCTTTGCACCATTTATGCAAGAGCAAGGTGGAGTGACATGAGGTACATCCACCACATTATATAAGTACGATGGATTCAAGCGCAATGCAACAATGGACTTGTACACTGCAGAACGCAAGACAAGCATGGCTGGGCCTCGAAGGGAACAATTCCTTCCATTGGTCATACCGTCGGAAGGCATAGTGCATGGAGACTGGTTAGGCACTTTCATCAAGCTTTTCCATGAGCAGGGGACTTGTTGGGAACAAGTTCCTGCTGGGCCTTTATTACCGGCTCCAAAGGTCAATGGTGGCTGGTGCATGAGGCCGCTGAGCACTGGGGAAGCTGCGAACTGGCTTAGAAAGCTTCTCCAAGGTTGCAGAGGAGTTGACAGCATCCGGGCACATTCAATGAAGGTCACATTATGCGTTTGGGCTGCTCGGGCTGGATTCAACAAGGATCACTGGGCGACACTTAGCCATCATGCAACAGCTTTGAATGTTTCTGACGTTGTTTACTCAAGGGAGTTGCAAACAGGTGCTATCAGGAAATTGCAGATGCTTTTGAAAAAAATCGTGTCGGTCTCGACCCTCAGACAACCGACAAGCCACTTGATGAAATCACCGCACCGTTTGAATCTGGGCATGCTAGCAATGTCAGAACACCAGTTTTTGATGCGAGGGCACCATCAACACCAGTGCCTGTTGCAGCACCTGAGACAGTACTTCAACAGGATGACATGCAGTGCAAGGTTGAACAGGACTTGAACGCACTTTGCCTCGAGGCCTCGAACTCAGCTCAGCCTTTTGGAGAAACAATTCATAATCATGGACTGATTGAGATAGATAGTTCTTCTGGCAGTGAGTCAACAAGTGACAGCAGTGAGGATGAGGACAGCTCCAGCGAGCATTTTGCAAATGCCATGCCAGCACCTGTCTTCTCAGAAACCGTGCCAGAAGGATTTGCGTTCTATGTGCACAAAAAGAGCAAGATCATGCATAGAGCCAAGTTGCATGCAGTTACAACTGTTTGCAAAATCACTTTAAACGCAAAATACACTGAGACTGAGAGAACGTTTCACTTTAGGTTTCCCAAATGCATGAGATGCTTTACAAAAGACCACAACAGACTAAAGACTGTTGTTGGTGTGGTCAGAGTCATGGATGAGTCAGCTAAGCGACGCAAAGCGTGATGACCTTAGAGACACATGGCAGTGGAATAAAGAGCAGCTGCGATGGAAGTTTGTGAAGTTGTGGTTTGATTCATTGTGTTGCCGGAAAGCCGTGCATGAGATTCATTTTGGTTTTGTGGAAAGCCACATACAACATGTTGAGAAGATTCGTGGAAAGCCACAACACTGTTTTCATCACAAGGTTCTAAAAGTAAGAACAGAGAGATTTCAGTGCAAGTTCCGAAAAGTCGGCAAAGAGTGAAGTTGCAGAATGCTGCTAAGCTTGGAGGCTCAAAGGAGCATAAATCAAGTGCACTGAAAAGCATGATCACAACATACTTCTTTTATATCAACTGCCAGGAGACCCATGCGTCGCAAAGTTTTCACTGAGGTTTCAACATGTTTGAGTGCTTGCTGAGCTTTTGCTACACTTGTTTTGTTGTCACTTTGTTTTCGCTGCGCTTTCATCACGTTTGAGCGCGTGAAATTTTACAACACCTTTCATGTCATGCATTGTGATATTTGACAGAAGGTTTTGATTTTCATTTGGGGGTGAAAGCCCTTACCGTCGTGATCTGAGCCATGAGTTTACTGCTTGAATCTGAAGCACAGTTCAAGTCAAGGGCAAAGGAAGTTGGACTGAGCGATCAAGTCATAGACGATCTTGTACATGCAAATGCAGGTACGTTGTCCAAACTTGCATTTTGTGTTGGCCAGCCTGGTCAGCCCACTGCCTCGCAGGATGTGGATACTTTCTTGCAGGGCGCTTTGGGGAGGCCCCCAGTGATAGCAGAGAACAACGCAGTGAGGCGCTTAGCCTTCGAAGACCAAACGTTGCTGGTTGCAAGCCTTCGTCAGATAGTTGACCAGAAAGAAGAAGGGGCTCCCAAACGTATTGGGACTGCTGAACGTGAGACAAGAATGGCAGCAATCAGGGTAGACTTGGCAGGTATCATGATATCAGATGAAAACGAACCTTCCCATGCTCTACTTGAAAAGGCGTGTCAGATATTTGAGACCAACACGCTGCGATACCTTGAACCTGCAGTTTGCACTTCTCGTTCACAAGAGGTTCAGGGTAGAACGAAAACAAAGGAGCTTGCATTTGAAGGTGGGTCGTTGATTGTGAAGGACAAGGACGACAAGCTCGTTGCACCAACCTCAAGCGAGTTGCAATTCTTGAATGCCATGACCAGGAGAGGTGTTTCAATGAAGTTTGCTCGCCTCATGACCTTTGAGCAGCACACCATGTGGACCAGTTTCTTGCTTCAAGCTTTGCAGAGGGAACCTCCACCTGGTTACAGTAAACCCGGCTTGCACCAGCTGATGCTGAGCGACAAGGCGGCATTCACCAAGCTTGCCTCTACGATGTCAAGTGTGCGCCAAAAGGACGATGGCAGTTCTCAGTTAGGGGAGCGGCTTCTGGAGTTGCGAAGTGATCCACTCATTACTTTGCACCTGGCACCTTTGGCCAGACTTGCGACTGCACAGCCTTCAAATCAGCGTGCAGCTCCTTGTGCACCACGTCCACAAGGTTTCCCATCTCAGGGTGGGAAAGGAAAAGGGAAAGGAGGCAAAAAGGGCAAGAGGCCTCCTTTGCCCAAAGCCTTGCACAACAAGTGGCATCGTACGGGAAATGGAGACCCACTTTGCTTTGCTTACAACATTGGTGGGTGCGATGGGGCAAAAGATGGAGAACGTCGTGCAAAAGGATGGCACTTATGTGCAGAGCCAAAGTGTTTGCAACCCCATTCGCTGAACAACCATGCCAAAAAGAGTTCGTGACGGTGTTTAAAAGACTGGGCAGATTGTTTGTTGAATCAGCGCTTCATGATTGAAATTTTCAATGGTACAGCAACGTTGTGCTCAGTCGCAAAGCAGTGTGGTTTGAACAGCTCTCTTGCACTTGATAAGGTGCGCAAAAAGGGAGCACGTGCAACAATATTTGTCTTTGATATCCTTAATCCCAAGGATAAGGAACTTCTGTACCACTGGCTCGAGTCGCCACTCCTGGTTTGGGTGCATCTGGCGCCGCTTTGCGAAACATGTTCAAGGGCAAGACAAATTAGAAATGGAGGACCAAAGGCCCTCAGATCAGATGAGCACCCCATGGGGCTTCCGGGGTTAACAGATGCTGAACAGCACCGAGTCGACCTTGCAAACTCCATGTACTGACGGAAGCTTGTAAATTTTTTAGCCACTGTTGTACACTTGAAATTTTGGTGACGCTGGAGAACCCCTCAAGGAGTTTGTTCTGGCTGACAACACCTTTTCTGTTGTTGTTGGAGGCGTTTGACATATTTTTCAGCAACAGTCAAATGTGCATGTCGGCAGTCGTCCTAAACGGACGAAACCGGCGGCAAATTTTGAGGCGGTGACGGAGATGAACATTGAATGCGACAACAAGCATCAGCATTTGCCTTGGGGAAAAACTTTTGACGATGAGGGGAAAACAGTCTATGCGACAAGCCTGGAAGCACAATACCCTAGGAAGTTTTGTTTGTCATTAGTCATTGGTGCAGTGCGTATAGTACGCCAACTGCAACGGCAAAACGTCCAAGTTCCGCATGATTCTTTGTTTGCTGCAAAGGATGAGAAGATGTTGGAAATGCAAACTGCAAGAATAACTGCACAGGGACAAAGCAAAAAGAGCAAGTTGCCGCCTTCAATCCCTGACTCTTTTGCAATAGGTGTTTTCTATGTGCCGCAGCCATCTGATGTACCATGTTCATTGCAAAGCAAGCTTTCCTCTGAGTTGAAAGCCTACACTGTCACTGGAGAAGTTGCCACAGTATTCTCGCTTTTTGCGTAGGACTTCCACTACGTCTTCATTTTCTGTACAAGGGGGCGTGCAAACTGGTGAAGAATGTTTTGAAGTGGCTTTTGGATTGCCTTGGTCACATGAGACCTTCATGGCCAAGGCTGCTGAGAGAGGACACCCTGCAAACTTTTGCATATTGGTGCCAAGTGATTTACAAGCAGTCGTTGATTTTCATGTGACACACAGTTTTGCGGAAGTGTCAAAGACCAGGTTGGATTGGTGCAAACGATGGTTGCAACGTGCTGCAGAACTGGACCGGGAGGAAAAACAGGAGGCCAAAACCAGGCATCCATCAACCTTGAAAAAGCGCTTGAGATTGACACGTGAGATTTTGCAACGCATTGACTATGAAGACATGGATGCGTTGAAGCTTTTCGAGGAAGGATCCCCTTTGGCGGGGGAAATTGATGCAGCGGCCGTTTTTCAAAGATCCTACAAACCGTTAAACCATGTTTGACCACTTTGCCCCAACTGGAAGAGAATGCTGTGAAACGGAATGCCCTAGTTTTGGGCATGACAAAAAGTTCTGGGTCGGGTGAACTTGATGCTGCAGTTTTAAAAGGGACACGAGAGGAAATCGCAAAAGGCTGGGCTGATGGCCCCTGGGACCTGACACAACTTGAACCAGGGTCAACCAGTTCAAGACGGTTCCCACTAGCCCAAGGAGACAAGATAAGGATGATTGACGACTACTCGATATCTGGTGTAAACGACAGCTGCACGATTCACACCAAGCTTGACCGTCACATGATCGACACGTTTGTGGCAGTAGTCAAACTTTACTTTGAAAGCATGCAACAGCAGTCTGGCGATTGCACCCTACCAGCCAAAACATACGACCTCAGGAGCGCGTACCGCCAGATCCCGGTGAAAACTTCTCACCGGAAGCATGCCTACTTCTGCATTTACAACCACGAAGTTGGTGGTGTTGAAATTTACAGGTCGATGACGTTGCCCTTTGGTGCCACCCACAGTGTCTACAGCTTTTTGAGCTTGGCAAAGCTACTTCACTGCATAGCTTGCGGGGACCGAGATTGATTACCACCAGTTTCTATGATGACTTCATCCTGGCCAGCCATCCTGGCCTTCAGGATTCTGCAAAGAGTAGCATGGAGCTTGTTTTTCTTTTTGCTGGATGGGAGTTTGCTGTGGAAGGACGCAAAGCTACAGATTTGCCAGCGTATGTGCAGCGCTGGGAGTTGAGTTCGACTTGAAGGGTTCACTTGACGGGGTATTGGAAATCCAAAACACCCAGAGCAGAGTACATGACCTCACCATGCAGCTCGAAAATGTCATAAGAGACAAGGCGTTGAACAGACATGAGTCGCTGAAGCTGCGTGGACGGCTTGGGTTTGCCGATGGCTTTCTGCATGGCAGGTTAGGATCCTTGGTGTTGAAGAGGCTCATTGACCACGCCTACAGCTTTACAAACATTGTGGACGATGAACTGGCGCAACTGTTGGAGCTCATGCTGGAAAGGCTAAAGAAGGCCGGCCCCAAGAGGGTTGATGCTTCGACTGTGAAGGAATGGAGCGTTTTTACGGACGCTTCATACAACATGGAGGAAAAGGTGAGTGGCCTTGGAGGAGTCCTGGGAGACTCCAACGGACGTTGTTGTTCCTGGTTTTCGTTGCGCCTGGGGCCAGAAGTTTGTGAAATCCTTGGCGCCAGCTGCAAGGACACCAAAATATATGAGCTTGAGTTGCTTGCAGCGTGCGTTGGACTGAGTTTGTGGGCCGACACCTTCATAGCCTCTTTTCCGGTTCTTTATGGTGACAATGACAGCGTCAGATTTGCAATGATTGGTGGAACAGCAGTGGGCGTTGTTGCAAATGCAATCATGAAAAGAGCAGCACTTGGAAATCGAAGTGAATGTTGGTTCAAATGTTTGGTTCGCAAGAGTGCCCACGGAGGCAAACATAGCTGACATCCCCTCAAGGTTTCTTGCACATCCCCTTTTAGAAGCTTCGTGCGATGCGTCTTCAGCTGCATGGGAATGTTTGGAAAATTTCCTGAAGAAAGTGTAACTGGAGTGCAACAAGTTTCTACAGAAGGGGGGAGCAGTTTCAACACGGTGCACCCCAAGTTAAAAAGAGACGTCAGCCTGCTTGAGTTCACTGTCTTGCACTGCACCAGCAAGTACATGACGGTGAAGCTTTTGGCACAAAATCGAACTGTCTTGGACATGCTGAGTAAAATCATTTACGTGTGCAGTGACTTTTGTTTCATCTTCGAAGTCTGGCTTAGAGGTGGTGTGGGAGGGGCACATTAAAGATGTGACATCTCTTGCAGGTCAAAAAGACCCAACCCACAGCCACCCTTTTTGACCGAAGGGACAGACCTAACCATACCGTACGCGGATTCAACACGTTGCACCCCAAGTTAAAAAGATACGTCAGCCTGCTTGAGTTCACTGTCTTGCACTGCACCAGCAAGTACATGACATATGTATATGTATAATATATTTATATATATATATATGTATAATATATATATATATATATATATTATATTCAGTTTGAGAGTTGGTCGGATCAATTGCTGACTTCCTGCTGCATAAGCCCTTTTGGAACAAAAACTTGCATCAATTGTCGAGACGCAAAAAAAACACACACTCAATTATAGCTCAAGAATTCATGCTTGCCAACTATTGATGTTTCCGATACTTTGATGGCCATCCCCTCCTTTTAGAGCCAAAGCCGTTGATTTCGTAATTGTGATGCTTCAATCTCCATATTTGCGTTCTGTAAATATTGTAAATCCACCCTTGGGATTCTTTTCCATCACCTTTTCTCTTGAGGGTTATACATCACAATTTTGATGGCTTACATCCCTATTTTGGTCATTTCAACCTCCATTTCGGTGGGCTACCCCCCAGCAGACGTGGCAACCCAAAATTCCCCATTTCGTTGGATGATTTTCCCGGCTATAAACCTCCATTTATCCACAGATTTCCCAGAAATCGCTGTGTTTGATGACCCCAGAGAGTACAAATATTCCATGAATATCCCAGAAGATATCCCATTAAATCCCAATGCAATCCCTACTAAGTCCCATTCAATCACCATTAAGTCCCACTAAATCTCCATAAAATCCAACTAAATCACCATTAACTATAAAATCCCTCTAAATCACCATTAAAATCTAAAATCCTTATAAAATCCCCATGAATATATCATGGCATCAGGAACCGGACGTGCTGCGGCTCACTGGACCGGCGCGGCGGCAGCCATGGCGAAAGACCGTGGAGTGCTGTGGCAAAATTAGCATCAAAAATTGCGAAGATCCAACCCAAATATGGAAACATTCATAGTGATTATAATGGTGGCTAATAGTGGTTAATAGTGATTAATACCTGATTAATGGTGGTCAAATCTATAGCTGATTGGTGGTTTGGAACATTACTTTTATGACTTTCCATATGTTGGGAATGTCATCACCCCAACTGACATATTTATATATGTTTTTTTTCAGAGGGGTAGGTCAACCACCA
This sequence comes from Cladocopium goreaui, assembly GCA_947184155.2. Lineage (NCBI taxonomy): Eukaryota > Dinophyceae > Suessiales > Symbiodiniaceae > Cladocopium > Cladocopium goreaui. Next base: position 2,554,697 of record CAMXCT020001112.1, read on the forward strand.
ACCAGACATGGATTCTATAACTGGACTTTAAGACTTAAGTAACCAACAACAATGAAAATGTGTGATTTTTCTCTGATTTGACTTGACTATGGCAGTTAGGATTCCATGGGGGCTCACGCAGATATATGACATTTAAGCAGCTTGATATGGCTGAGGACGGAGGTAGGGAGTATCCATGTTCCCTCTTAATGGGGAGCCAAGGGCCCAAAGATAGACAGCTGTTTTTTTCCTCAACTGAGCCTGGCTTGCTTCATATGATGTTAGTATCTTATAATGTGGGTGACACAATAATAAACCATCCCCCAATTGCCAAATTACCAGAAACAGATGCTACAAACTATTCCCAAATGGGTGGTTTATTATTGTTTCAATCACATTAGATGGCTCAGGGACCAATATTGCAGATATCATATATGACCATTGTTCCCATGTCCATGGTTTATAGGATACAGATGGTGTGTGACTGAACCCGCAGCTCAGTACAGGTTCACATTTGAGCCGCCCCTTGGTATAGATGGGCTGTTAATCAACAAATTAATGAATTGGGATGAATTGGGGATGTGCCAGCGTAAATTACATATATATGTATATATATATATACACTGCAAAACTGCGTAGATGATGTAGATGAATAACATTTAAGGATACACTATTCTGGTTATGGGTTTGCTCAGGAGCAATTATCCTGGGCAATTCGGTTGTTTCAGGACTCCCAAGTGGGATTTCTTAGCACAGTTTACTGCACTGATGGGTGTCACATGCTTTAGTTAGTCATTGTTTACCCAGTCAGTGGGGATAAACCACTTATTTTGTAGGAAACCCCCATTTCATCTCGTGTGTGCCATTGGCTATAAACAGTGGCTTGATACCATTCTGCATGTATGAGAGATAGAACAGTTGGTAGTTCTCATCACTATGAAACCCGAGAATGGTGCCCGAATGCTGCATGATTGTTTTAATCCTACACCCCATAGGGCCCCAACAATGCATAGATCCAATAATACACCAAGTTTTTTTTTGGGGGGGTGGTATGAAAAATAGTGTTAAGATATGGGTATGTCTCTGTGAGATTAGAAAGAATAGTCCCATTATGTCCTGACTATATCCCCAGTATACCGTATACCCTGTGTTTTTTGTTCACATAGATATGGAAAATGTCCCATTTAATTCGATGATTTATCATGATGTATAACACAATTAAGATTGATGATGTTCCACCTCTATGTAAGTTTACCCCACCAATATTTCCATTAATAACTATATAGCCCTTAGTTTTGCCATAAGTATTTTCAGTAAATCCTGATTCTATAATCTTAACACATGATTTCCCATGAACTATTCCGATTGTATTCTCATTTTTTCCCATTCATTAATGTTCTATTCAATTTGCCCCAACAAATCCGGAAACAAAATCCCCATGATATGCATCTTTCAAGTGACGGTAGTCACTGATATGATTTTTCACATTCTGATTCTGATGTCCCATGATTTCTTCCAATCTGGTTGGTGGTTCAGAACATGACTTTCATGACTTTCCATAATATGTGGAATGTCATCATCCCAACTGACCAGCAATTTTATTATCATGGATGTTGGATTTGTTTGGGGTTTTAAATTATTGTACTCCACTAATAATTACTTGCCATTAATAATTAATAGTCCCACTGATATTCCATCGCAATGACGCCAGGCTCCTGCCCCTTCTCCAGCATCGTCTGCTCCGTCACGACATCGTCTTCCTCGGCGCGTGCGCATCCTCCGCCGCAGACGCAACGGCGTGGCGACAGACCGTGGCGCTGGTGACGGGCGGGCGACGCCAAGGGCTGGCCGCGGGGCCCAGGTCGATGCTGGATGATGGGGATTTTGTTGGGATATACAGTGATATTATGGGATATTAATAGTTCATCTGGTTGGTGGTTTGGAACATTTTATATTTTCCATATATTGGGAATGTCATCATCCCAACTGACTAATATTTTTCAGTCAACCACCAACCAATCATTATAATGGTTAATGATGGTTAACGTTTATAATAGTGAATAGTTGACAATGGTTAATAGGATTTCATGGGTGCTTTTTCGGGCTGTAGGGATTTTTATAGGGGTTAATGCTGATTAGTGGTGATTAATCGTGATTAGTGTTGATTAATCGTGAGTAATGGTGATGGGGATGAAGGGTGTCAAGGATTCTACATTTTTACATACAAGGTGGGGCAGAAGATGTTATATTTGGGTTTCCCTCCGACATGATCTACAAATTGACAGTAGATTTCTTCCCAGCTCCCGCCATGTTTGAATCTTCTTCTGGTGCTGGAATATGACTGTCGCATCAATGCGCAGAACCAAGAGACACATGCTGGATTTTCCATGTCTATGTATGTCTATGTTGGCTTACTGGAGGATATAGGTCACAACCAGCGCAGTAGCCATGGGCACGACGCCAAGCCTAAAGGGCAATGTTCCACAGGATTCGGGACATTCGGGACATTCGGGACATTCGGGACATTCGGGACATTCGGGACATTCGGGACATTCGGGACATTCGGGACATTCGGGACATTCGAGACGTGAATTACCACCAGTGAACCACTTGTTGTTTGAAAGCACCAAAACAGTTCTATCATGTTTTATCAATGTCCACTCTAGATGAATAAACCTTGTTTGATTAATTAGGGGATTCCCTGCAAATAGTTGTTATTTGCTGCTATGCAAATAATGATTATTTGCTCCTAAAGCGGTGTGCCTCAGATGAAACAACAGCCAGAGGTTTATTAATCTGAGTTTGACATGAGTTATGGCGAGTTATGGCCTCTATATCCCATTCAATCACTTAGTCACTTACATCACATTGTTTATCGGGTTAAATCTTCCTTTTTGATGCTCAACCCCCACCCAAACCCCAAGATCCAGAATTACAGCCAATATAGCCAAAATAGATCCCCATTGTATCCCCCGTTATGTTGGTAAATGGCAAGATTATTTATATATGTTTTATTTATTATATATATACATATATATATATGTGTGTGTGTGTTCCCACTTTTGGTGTTTATCATCCACCATTAAAAGCATATGAAATCCTATTAGATCACTTAAATCATTCAGATCACAATGTGGATTCTCAATCCCCACCAAGGCAAGCTCTGTGGCGCAGAATGTGGCTCTGGGTGTTGCTGGGACCTGGCAGAAGGGGCACCACATGCTCAGCAACTCGGCATGAAGAGATCCATGGTCAGCAAAGGCGTATGTATGTACTTCCACTTATTTCCACACACACACACAGACACACATATACGGTAAGGGCATTTACATGTGTGGAGGGCGGGCCAGGCTGCGAGGCCCCGGAGGTAGTATGAAACACCAGTTCCATCCGTATATTTAAATGGCCGTGCCCGTTCCGCATATTTAAATGCCGACTCAAGCACAGTTAGCTAAGGACCGCCTAAGAAATTTTCAGCATACCCTGGAGTTCGTAAACTACTATAGGCTATATATAGGTGGGAACGTGGGGATTGTAAGTGGGTGGGCCCTGATGTTTACAAGGGGCTAGTCCTTAAAGAGTACACATGGTGAGGATTTTTCATTACCACCATAAATCCACCACACAATGCCACACAATCACCAAAAATCCACTACAAAACCATCATAATTCCACTACAAAACCACCATAAACCCACCACAAAACCACCATAAATCCACTAATTACAAAACCACCACAAATCCACCACAAATCCATTACAAAACCACCACAAGCCAACCACAAAACCACCATAAACAACCACAAATCAACTACAAAACCACCATAAATCCACCACACAACCACAATAAAGCTATTACAAAACCACCATAAACCAACGAAAAAAACACCATAAATCAACTACAAAACCACCACAAGCCCACCACAAAACCATCATAAATCCTCTACAAAACCAAACATATTCAATAAATCCTCCGTAAATCCTCCATAAACCTTCCATAAATCTTCCATAAACACTCAATAAATCTTCCATGAAACTTTTAAAAATCTGTCATAAATCCTCATTAAATCGCCCTATTTCCGTATTTCCTCCATAAATCTTCCATAAATCCTCCATAAATCCTCCATACATCATCCATAAATCCTCCATAAAGCTTCCATAAAACCTATATCTTCAAGTGGCCAGGCGAGCCACGGAAACCCTTCCCGGAGGTAGTCTAAAATACAAGTTCATATATTTAAAAATCTGTATATTTAATGTAGTTACCGTGTATATATATATATATATACATATGTACATTGTGATGCCCCCAAGTTAACATGAAGTTATGTTAACTTATGTTACACGATTTGTAACTTAAGTTATAGCTTCGATAACTTCTGATTAAGGGTTTTGTTTGGTTGTTTTTTTGATATATATATATATATATTGTTTCGCCCAGGAATACCTTGCGTTTTTGGCCGCAAAATGCAATGTTTTCATGCTAAGAACATAACCGCATCGCTTTCAGCGGCGGTCCATGCCGGTACGTGCAGTTGTACAGGAAACACAAAGAAACACATTTTATATACCCGTTGAAATTTTTGTTACTAAATCTGAGGCCTCAGGGCCGTTACAGAATGGTTTTTGGCTACCATTTTGTGCAAAATTTTGACCCTGGGTTCTGCCATCTTGTAAGTGGACCCCCCCCTGGTACCGGAATTTTGCATTGTAAGTGCGAGTTTGTTACCCTCCAGTCCCGACCATTCTGTCGGAGTCTGGAGGGCTAATCAATAACCACTACAAATTGGATGGATTCAAAGCGTAAATGGATAATACTCAACTATAGCCCCTACAAACTGGATGGAATCAAAAAAATGCAGAATAATTTTCATAGCCTTGGGTGCAGGGCTTGGGAGAGGCCTTGAAAAGTCTGATGCGTCTGAGTGGTCATGAACGCTCGAGATGAGTCACATCTATTTAAATATATATATATATATGATATATATATATTATATATTATATATATATTATATATATATATCGATATTTATATTTTTTGATTATGACATCCAACGTTGGATTTAATGTTTAGCTTGGCCACTCAGACAGCGTCACGCCAAAACAGACGGATGAACGCAAAAGAACGGAAAAAATGAACCGCGACTCGGGTTGGCCGGGCTGTTGCAGGTTACTTCCCAGGGATCCTAGGATAGTGCGAGTATAGCCACCCCCAGTCCCCACCATTCTGTAAAGGGCAAATCGAGCCAATGGATGCGAGCGGATGCGAGTCGAGCAAAATCGGTGACTCATTTTGTAACTAGGGGTCAGATAATATATATATATATATCGATATATTTATATTTTTTGATTATGACATCCAACGTTGTATTTAATGTTTAGCTTGGCCACTCAGACAGCGTCACGCCAAAACAGACGGATGAACGCAAAAGAACGGAAAAAATGAACCGCGACTCGGGTTGGCCGGGCTGTTGCAGGTTACTTCCCAGGGATCCTAGGATAGTGCGAGTATAGCCACCCCCAGTCCCCACCATTCTGTAAAGGGCAAATCGAGCCAATGGATGCGAGCGGATGCGAGTCGAGCAAAATCGGTGACTCATTTTGTAACTAGGGGTCAGATAATATATATATATATCGATATATTTATATTTTTTGATTATGACATCCAACGTTGTATTTAATGTTTAGCTTGGCCACTCAGACAGCGTCACGCCAAAACAGACGGATGAACGCAAAAGAACGGAAAAAATGAACCGCGACTCGGGTTGGCCGGGCTGTTGCAGGTTACTTCCCAGGGATCCTAGGATAGTGCGAGTATAGCCACCCCCAGTCCCCACCATTCTGTAAAGGGCAAATCGAGCCAACGGATGCGAGCGGATGCGAGTCGAGCAAAATCGGTGACTCATTTTGTAACTAGGGGTCAGCTTGGACTGCCATTTTGTAACAAAAACCTTCCTCGGTGAACGTTGGGTTCTGCCAACTTGTAAGAAGGGCACCTTGGGGACGCCGTTCTGTAGCTACAAAATGGGGCTCCCAACCCCTCGGGTCCAATCTGAACGGGGATCATTTTATACACATACGCGTTTCCGTATATGTCCAGCCTCCCTGATGGAAACGCATCCGCGTTTCCCAATGTGTTCGGGCCCAAAGATGGAAACACATACGCGTTTCCATGTCATTTTGCTGTTCTTTGGTAGAAACACATGCGTGCTTCCAATCTGTAAAGGAAACACATTCAAAGTTTCACTGAAGATAGGGATTATCATCGTGGAGGTGGAAACACATTTTTTACACATTGCGTATGTTCATGCTACCGGGTGCTTTGAGTGTGGAAACACATGCCGTTTCCATGAGTTTTATACTTTGTGATGGGAAACACATGCGTGTTTCCATGATTTTTCTGATTTTGGATTGGAAACACATGCGTGTCTATGTGCGGAAACACATGTGCGTTGCCGGATCCATGCCCTTCACAGCTTTGGCAAACTTCTGCTTTTGCGCAGCCGCGTTTTCTGCCGCTGCCATGTCGTTTCGGAAACAAAACTCCCATTGAGCATTGAAAAACTGTCATGACAAGCATCAATCAAAATCAGCCACAAAAAAACAAACTAACTTGTGATTGTGTAACTTCTGTACCTTAATGTTATCTTTTCTAACTTATGTTGTTATAACTCCACATCTCATGCTATAACTTCAACATTTAATAAGTTATGGAAGGTAGCCTATGCTATAGCTTTTGTTACCCCATGTTTTAAATCATCCTGCAGAAGTTAAAAATAAAGTTGCACCTCGGGGGCTTCACAATGTATTATATAAACAAACAATGATAAGTTAATATGTAATAATATGTAAACCACGGAAGCTAGCGGTAGCTAGCTGGAGTTGCTCTTGCTTTAGCAAGGGCCCCTCGGTCTGAGTCCAACCTGTGATTTGCAACTTCTCTGGGTCCTCAGCTGATTGACATTGCTGTCTTCCCTTATGCCGAAGATGCCAGCTTCGCCAAAGAGAACTTTGACGAAGGCTTGCCACTGTATGCCTTGGTGATCAGGCACAACGGATCGCGCCAGTATCCGTCTATCACATACAAGATGCGGGAAGCGCTCACAGATTACATGCGTGCATTGACGCAAAGTCCCGGGGGGTCGAATGGTCCGAGTACGCTGGCGGAATTCGCCCCTTGGCATCTTAATCTTCCTTCCCCCCTTCTTCCCGCTGCTGCCCCTCTTCCCCACTCCCTTCACCTACGAACTCCACTTTTCACCATTGTATTCACACTCACTCTTTTGCCTCCCCTCTTCAAGTGCTCTTCTCTCTCGCCCCTGTTCTAAGGCAGATTTTGCCCAGCTCCTGTTCAGGGATCAGAGGCTCCCTGGGAAAAAGTGTTGTTCACCGGAGGTCCAGACCCTTTCAAAGCTGCCTTTGCATTCCTCGAGAACTACACGGCAAGCCGTCCTTACCACCTACGACAACCCCGAGATCTCCCTGGAGCTTTGCCCAGCTCTGCGTGGCGCCCGTGTGCAGGTGCACATTCAAATTGCGGATGCCATCATCAACACGTTCGTCGTGGCGATTTCCGGCAACACATTCATTCCTACAAGACAGCCATGAATGAGTTTACACTTGCTGGAAGCTATGGCGTCAAGGGCTTTGAAAGAACGACCCCTCCAGTGAACCTCAAAGACTCCCCGGACATGGCCTTCGTGCAGAAAATCCATGACATCATCGACCCCGTCTTCCATCTCTTGACTTTCGACCAAGCTCGCAATTACTTCATTTGTTTCCGAGCGCGGCCTGAGAGATCGCGAGCATAGGTGCAAAGACTCGTTCCTGCCTAGGCCTAGAGTTTGGGCAATGCGTTGAGCTACCAAGCACAACCTTGCAACTGGGACCATTTCACCACGGCTGTTTTTTTTCTCAGCTCAATGATCATTTATCCTTTTTTTTGTTTTATCAGATGCTTAGCCTAGCTCTTGCCGGCCATACACAATGTTGTGCCCCTAAGTTAAGGTAACTTGTAACCAAGTTAAAGGATTTAAAGAAGATAAAGCAAACTTATTTTGAAGTTAGTTATTTCGTGTACTTTTGAGGTAAGTTAGAGAGATTCATAACTTACCTATAACTTGGATAACTTGGTTTAACTTTTTTGGGGTATTGTTTTTCTATTTTGTGAAAATTAAGTGCACTTGTTGAAAACATGTTTTTTGGATGCAAGCATTTTTTAAATCTTTATGCATGGTAATGGCATGCATTGATGCTTGATTTTGTTTTCCATTGCTTTTTTAGAAAAGTTTGAAAATATAGGTTTGATTGATTGCATGGATCACCCAGGTTTGAAACTGATAAGGTATCGTTTATGATGGATGCATGTCTTGAGCCGGACAACAGTCTGATATATTGTGGTTTACTGTTGGAGCTTAAAATATCATTAGGTTTTCCTCTTTGCATTCAACTTTAATGATGTAAAAGACGGACAGCCGTCGAACTTTTTCTTTGTTTGCAGCTCGGCCTGTGATTGATCACTCTACCCAAATTACACCATGGCTTTCTTTGAGCTTCTGGAATCAAGCATTTTTGCATCAATTCCTTTCCATTGTCCAGTGCATTGGAATCGTTTCGGCCAAGGAATATCTGATTGGAGAGGCTTATAAGATCTTCAAGATCTTAAATAAAGTATATTGTGTTGTTTTTCAAGGCAAAAAATGGGGTAATGCCACCTTGTTGTGCCCAGAGCATGTCGGGCTTCAAAATGATAGATTTCAATCGATAGCTCCTGCTCACCCCACCTTCCTCATCTTCTTGATACATGTAGTGCCACGCCTTTGCCATGGAATGACTTCCAGCATGTACTTAACTTGCATCGCTTCGAAGGTAATTGCGTGTGGAAATTCCTCCTTTCACTCATGCTGCCTATATCTCCAGCTGATGTGTAACACATTTGGCGCCTAATGGCAAAGACATCAAATCCCTCGCAACGGAGTGGATCAAGCGGCACTCGAAGCTCGCGTCACTGCATCCTACCGTTCACCTGCTAATTCGAGCACCAACACTTAGGCCCACGCCATCGCACAGGCAGTGCCTCATGCAATCGATTGGAATACATGTCAACAGATCTATTGCACAGCACGTTCTATGCTGGTCGACTTCTCCATCGCCGACTGTCCTACATTTCCGGTCCTCCATATGATGCCTCCATGAACGACAAGTTCGGCGCCCTCTGTCACTGGCGTGCAGCCCCTTACATCAGAAACCCGAGACCATGTCCTTCAGGTCACCGTTTCCCCTCCCGAGTTCCTGCTTTTCAATGTTCTTCATTCCTCTTTCAAAACCTATATAGTTTTAACTGTTATCCCCTACCCCCACTACATATGGTTGCCTCGTTTCCAGATTGTCTCTCACCCCCTACAGGTTCTACGAACTACTGCTCCTGAACAAGACACCATTAATCTTCACATCCAGTACGCAACTTGACTCTGCACCCACTTCATGCCTTGCGTCTTCGTCTTCGTGCCTATACTTCATGTCCTCCTCGTTGCCTGCAGACTTGGAACCTCGTGCGCAGCGATCCCTCACTCATATCCCGGACACGCCTCGACTTCCGCCACCACTCGGCTCATCGCACCCGATCGAACGTAGCTTCTCGGAGCCTTCAGAACCTCAGGTGTTTCCATGTGTCTCACACAAAGGCATTGTATAGCCATGTATAGCCTTTTTAAAACACATGTGCCAAAAGTTGCCTCTGCACTCCAGCGTCCTGCTCCCATCCTTTCTTCCCCTCCCCCTGTCCATGGTTGTTCTCCGCATGCTCGTAGGCAATCAGATGCATCCTCTTTTTGCCTTCGTGCTTGACAAGGCGCGGTTTTGCAACAGATTCAACAATCAAATCACTTCAGCATACACACATATCTCTTCCAAGTAGCATGTTTCCCTTACCTACAAATATACGCCTGTTGCACACGATCCAGTTCCCCTACGATTTCTCAGCATCTTTTTTTTCATGCCCACCAGTCGTGCCTCCTGCTCAGGATGTGAGGCTGCCTGCATCGCTCGCAGAAGCTGTGCAATATTTGCCTTTGCTCAATCTAGGCAGTTTCACCCATTTCTTCATGTCCTTTCCACCATGGTCCAAAGATAGCACCCATGATGCAAGTTCACATGAAAGTGCCGGCTGCAAAGTCTGCATTGCTTGCACTGAACGTATGTTTCGCTATTTCTTTGTATCTCTATACCTCAGTTGGGTGTAGGCAAACACAAACGACTTCTGATATACTAATATACTATTGACCGCAGCACGCAACTGCTTTCTACTGATTCACCACTTCGCTGTGCAGCTCCCCTGCCTGTATACACATACCTATCTCTTTGTATCCATAAAGATATATTTTGATTTTTACTTATGTATTATAAGATTCTCTATACTCATCGCACCTTTCTGGCGCATGTGCTTCGCATAATCTCTTTTCAGCAGTGTTCTACTTTCACATCGTCGCCGCAGAAAAAAGATACGGAGGCGTGCGAATCATATCCACATCCCAGCATGTTTCCAAGTTCATGTGGCGTTTAGCTTTCGTTCACCCCCCGGGCTTAAGTAACATGATTAAAAGATATTAAAAGAACACATGATATATACATGTATACATACACACACACACATATATATATACATTAAGCATAGTATGTGCAATTTGTGCAGGGTAGGGCCCCTAACTATACGTTACCCTATAGTCCGCATCAACTAGTTTGCTATATCTACCAAACAGCCCTGGCGAACCTCGTTGATGAACCAAGTGAAGTGATGGAATGTGATCAGCAAACGATCACAACCCCCGATCAAACAACCCTCAAAGCGATCCTTGTTTGTGGATTGGCCGCCCCCCATTTGCCAAGCTTTGCCAACATGGATATCTATGCTTCATAGTTGATGAACCCGAAAAACAATCATATAGTAATCATGCAGAAGGGGTGAAGCAAATTGAATCCCCATTGCCCATGTTCCTCGCTGAAATGCCCAGGCTTGTTGTGTATATAGTACATCTTCAATGTGCGTTGATTCCTTTTTCAGTCGGTAAAGATTTGGTTTTCCCAGCGATTCATGGCTCTTGTGGCATTTTTCCCTTAGCTACCCCCATTTGTTCCATGAAATACACCATGCAGCTATTGAGGTGGCTTCCAGGGCCTGACTCTCCGACGGGATGCCGTTTCCTTCAGCGCTGCTTGGCGAAGATCGGGCGGGCTTCGCCGGGGACCATATAGTGGGGTACTGACTCGTAGGGGGTAGAGATTTCAATTGAAGATGGCGTCCTATAACTTATTATCCTTCATGAAAAGTTCGCCAAAAGATGTTCATCAGTTCATTGCAGCATGTCTTTGAGGGAATCTCTGGTACAAATTACCAATCATGTTGACAATTTCTTGATTTCCACAGAGGTAGTGACATGCACACGTGCATCATCATACATGTGGATAAATTATAACGACATCACTGCGACTTCGCTGCAATAATGGTTCTTTAAAATATCCCAAAATTGCCTTATTTGAAGTGCAACATACGGGGGAAGGCGCATTGATTTTTGATCCCGGCATCGTCTCCCGTAAGCCTAAAAAGTGCAATGATCTTGGAACCAGACCCTCAGCATAAAAGTCAATGCACTGGACAAGTGGGAGTGCATTGAAAATTTTGCTTTACGGAGGAGGGAATCTATTTCGATTTAGGGCTACCCAAATTAAAGTCAAACCTCTGCATCAAAAAACAAGGCGCATCGATTTTCTTTCCCAAACATCGTCAGGTGCATCGATTTTGTTTCCCAAACATCCTCAGGTGAATCGATGTTATTTCCCAAACAACCGCAGGTGCACATAGGTGCACCTTTTTTGGGCCAAACAGCACAGTGTTCTGATTCTGTTCATAATGTTAGCGATGATCATACCAGCCACTCTTTGTGTCCACTTACTTCAAACATAGACTCATTTACCTCGAACGTAACTGTTTTCCAGCAGTATTCAACCCGTTGGTTTGACTGCCTGTTTGGGTTGGGGATTTGTAATCCTAGGATTCCCCCATAAAGGACATAATTGCTAAAAGCTATCTCCAGAATTCCACCAACCCAAACCACCAATTGGTGGAAGTATTAGAATGTATCACTGCGTAAATCATCACTAGAACAATGAATACCATGGATTTGCACATTTTTGAGATCATCTATTGAAGGAAAAATGATGATCATTGTACGTAGATGGGCCGTGGAGATACGAACTACTTAGGAAACAAAATTATCATTGGGATAGCTCGTGCGTATTTAATTTCCACTTCCTAACCAGTTTAGTTAGTTCGATCTAGATAGCTGTTAGCTAATCCCCATATGGATAACCTTGGCCAATCAAAATACCTATAGGTTGATACCGTACTCATATCATCAACTTCCCTGGTACGCGCCTCGCATTTGACCCTACCCCAATGGTTTCGCATATGACCCTACCCCCATTTTGGTACCTACCGGGGCCTATCAAACCTCTATTATGATAGTTTAAACTGATACTTATATCATCAACTCATCCCCAGGTGGCCCTGCGACGTGCACCCTGGCTGAGCACCCTGGAGCACTTCGACGCCACAAAGCGACAAGGCATTCCTCAGAACGTGGCATGGCGGCTGGTGAGTTTACTGTTTGGGTGCTTGTATGATGCTGATATAGGGCTGATATATGGTCTATGATATTTTTGGTGATTTTTGAGCTGATATATGGGTTTGACTGAAACTAGAGTAACCCAAAATCACATGGTTGATTACATTTTTACCTATCGAATGGCCATTTGAATGATATACCACATTTTCACTCACACGCATATGGCCATGATAGTATCCCATTTATTCATGATTTATATTGAGTTTATGTATGGGAGTACATACAGTGTCTCATGGTGTTTTAATGAGGATTTAACGGTGTTTAATAGGTTTATATGGAAGTTTCAAAGTCATGGGGATACCCCAATAGCTGGGTGGTTTATTTCCTGGAACATCTGAAAATAAATTTGATGATTTAGGAGTACTCCCCCCTTTTTATGGAAACCACCATGTATGGCCATTTTTTTAGTTTGGTGCATTGTTCGTTTACAGCCAGCATTATTATATTTTTGTTTTTTCAATATCATCATGATTTGTTGCGAATTAAAATGTTATCTATATATATATATCATTATATATCTAGACGTGTGTGTGTGTGACATGCAATGAAAATTGTCATCCCCACTCTGTCTCTATCTATCTATACATAAACATAAGTGTGTATATATATATATATATACACACATATATACACACATGTATACATATCGAGCTACCTATATATAATTCTCTCTATATATATATATATTATATATATATAGATGTGTATGTGTATATATTTGTATATATATGTGTATGTTTACAATGAATTATATACAATTATATATGTATATATACAACTGTATACATATACACACATAGCTCTATATATATATATATATATATGGAATTCTTTGCCACCAACAAAATCCCCAGATTTTCCCCGCGCGTTGAGGTGGTTCTGGCCTCTGCTCCCCTCAGTCGCCCGTGGTTCGGTGCCGTGCTGACGCTGCAGCATTTGGAGCGTTTCGGGCCACAGCCAGCGCCGTGGTTGGAACGGGTGGAACCCGTGGATGGGGGATTTACAATGAAATTATATGAATTTTTGTGGTATCTGATTTACATAAATGAACCGAAATCATGTTTTTTTCTCCAATGTGTGGAAATTTCAAGATTTTGAATATTTCTATAGGTTTCATGTAGTGAATAGAAACGACAAAAAATGTCACTGCATGTTTTGAACTGGAACATTGGCCAGAATTCTCAGGGCCACTCAAATCGGAGACTTGATGGGACCCTCTTGGGCACTTGTCGCTTGTCAGTTTGTTGAAAAAATATGTATCCATTCCCAACGGGAAAAACTCAGCTCAGCATTTCGGGAATCTACAGAGAAAATCAATCTCATATTTGCACATATGTGTACACGTGTTTCCTTACAGTTGCTTTGGTTTATTGGAATATCATTTTTCCTACATTTTTTCGTCATGAACAAGTCCAACTTGCGACGTTCTTTCCTTAGCACATCGTGGCATTGAGCGGCGTTTGTGTTTGAAACCAATAAACTATCCAACAACACTTGGCGGCTCGATGTAGCGCTATGCCGTGCTGTCATTTAATTCGATTGAGTGGGTTCTTAAGCATGTTCTTCAAGACATTCAAAGCAACATGTTTGCTTCACAACTAGTTTTGTTTTTCAGTGTCCTTCCAGGTTGATTGAAATTGAAACCATTTTTTCCTGGAATGGTTTGTCACAGACTTGGATAGGTGTCAGCAAGGTGACACGCAAGGATTACAGGTTGTTTGGTTTCTACGGTGTGGTTCAGACATGGTTGTTTGTTATTTCTAAAGGCTCCCACCTGCCAGGTGATTTTTTCTTTGTTTGTTCAGTTAGTTTGCTTTTCGTATTTTGAATATATGTTTCACATCTTTCACTCTCACCTACCGACATTGTAAAACATAGCCTCTGCTTAGGCCTGCCTGGCATGTGGAAGGATTCTCCCAGGAAATGATTTTTGTTTTCATGTAAACAAAAAAGTTGGGGTCGTGCCATATGCTGCCATTAATATAGATATAATGCATAGATACAGTAATATGTTGCAGTGTTTTCCATATATTTATAATACACATATATTGCATATGTATATATACGTATATGTGTATATTATGTACATAAACATGTAAATGCATAAATGGCTTATACCTCCTCCAGGATCCCGTACCGCCATCAGGACATTGTGGCCTATGGTTCTGCCGTGTCCGCGGCTGGCGCCGCCAATTGGAAGGATCGTTGCTAATAACTGGAACGATTGGAATATGGTTTGGGTAATTTGAGCATTGTTGGGGTTGTTTTAACAATCTATTTGGTGGGGAAATAGAGAGCTATGGTTGTCTACTTTCCTTGTTGAGGAGCCAAGGAGCTACAACCGCAGGATAGTAATGGTATGGAGATTTTGAACGCTGGCTTTACCAAGGGCCACACTGCCACACTGACCTTGCTGACAAAATGCTTCAGTTGATCAGGTGAACCCTGGTGAACTATGATGGATACCATGGGGTACAGTACTCTTAGCTAGACAACCTTACAATCATTGAGTAGTTGAGTTGCCAGGGAATGACATAATGACATTTTGAAACTAGAGTGAAGTTGTCACTACCTTGTGATGAAAATCACGGGGTGTGAGATTTGGGAATACATTGAGAAGTGTCCACGTGGATATGTGTAATATGTTCATACATGTGTGAACTAAGAGTATTGCTATTAATTAGGTATGGTCCCACTATGACCCATTGCCTTTCATGGGATTCTATGGGAAGTTTCACAGCTCTACGTCTCTGGTTCATGAACTCCTCATTCCTGTTGCTCCCATACATGTGTTTGTTAAAAGCTTCAAGTTTGTTGGGATTGAGGTCTCAATGCTCTATTTGCTAAAACATCTCCATTTTCTCTGAACAAAATCAGAATCTGTTATCAACATCTTAAGACTTCTCATTTTAGACTACAGTATGTTTTTGGTGTACCCTCTGGTCATCAAACACGGCTTGATGGAAAATCACCAATTTGTTCGATCATTTTTTCATCTGGATGCCGTTATAGGTGATTTCCCAACCCAGCCATGTTTGATTTGCAAGGGGATAAATTGGATTTCAGCCTCAATGAGTAAACACTTTTGGGTGGTTGGTTTGGTTGGTTTGGTATGGGTATCCCCCAGTCCGCATTTCTAATGGGTATCACATATATGACTTTCTTATGGCTATTTACATGTATTTAATGTATTTTTAGATTAGGCCGTTAGGGGGAAAGGATTATAAACCATAACACCATATATAACACCACTAAATATTAACACATACATAATATTAACACACATATATATATATATAATATTAACACCACATAACATATAGCAGCCATATAATTTTATTTACCACATAAACACCACCATATAACACCACTACGTTCCAGCCATTGATTTCTGGTTTTCCAGGAGTCCTTGGCATTGTTGCAGCTCAGTACTTGCGCTGGGCTGCGCCACAACGTGGTGTCCATCACCGCAGCCGTGGTGAAGGCGTGGCAAAGCGCCAATCAGCTGTTGGAGGTGCCTTGGAGTGGCCATGTTGGGGACGCCTCTCAGAGTGGTTTATATGGTTTTAATAAGGGTCCAATGTGGTTAAAACAAGAGTAAACCATCCCCCAAATCACCATAAATAGGTTCTATAAACCATTCCCAAAGGGGTACTTTATGAGTGTTTTAACCGAATTAAAAGGATGTATGAGTTTTTTTTTTATGATATGATGATATCTGATAAATAAAGGTATTGTTTTAACATTAAAAGGGTATCGCGATATGTATATATATGTCCTCAAGAGAATCGATATTTAAACATCCACATTTATATAAAAATGTATTTAAATTTAACCCATATTTATTTATTTTTTATATATGGATATTTATAGTTTTATTTGAATATGGTTATTAACCTTAAATTAACCCTAAAAAGATACATTTAAACAGCCATATTTCCTGAAAAGGGTATCGCGATATGTATATGTCCTTAATATATATATATGTATATATACATATATATATATATATCCTTATATCATATATCATCATATATCATCATATATCATCATATATCATCATATCTCATCATATCTCATCATATCTCATCCACATATCGTATATCCCATTCATCCAATTCCCCATAGATCTTCATTAATTCATCCACTATTTTAATTTACCCAGCATTATAATTTACCCAGATTAGTGGATTGTCCCCACTGGATTGATATCAGATATCGCCCATGATGAGATACTGTGGATGGTTGCGAAATCTTGCACCAGTTAATAGGGGTAAACACCCCATCATAATCCCATGAAATTTACAGTGTTTCATAGCTACCTTTCATAGTTTCCAACTGGTGAAGGATTCCGCAACCATCCACCGTATCATCCATATACCATATACCATATATACTGTACCATGTATACCATCCATATATCATCCATATATCATCCATATATGATTGGTATATACCATCCCAAGATATCCCAAGATTGGATAAACGGACCATCGGCTGGCCTCAGTCCATGCGCCGCTGGCTCCGTTGCGACGGCCTCAGCGTGCAACGCGCCATCAGCGCCTCCCTAGCGGCGTGGCGCAACGCCTTAGGCGGCGAAGCGCCTTTTAGGGGCGGGATCCGTGGCGAAATTCGATCTGGTCATCCTTATGAATCCCTATGAATGATCATTTCTATGGTTTCATACTGTTGAATAAAGACAATGATGGGAGTTTCTTGAAAAAATCGGGGAATTGATCATGTGATAATTCGATATATAAACTGGTGATTTTTCCGCAGCCATGGTGATTTCACAATGAAAACTGGTGATTTCACCACTCTTCAAACGGGTAGATGTTTAGGGTTTAGGGTGCATGATTTTCAGACAAACCTAGCCAACAAACCGGTACACCAATGGTGGGACGATTCCTGACACTAAGGTTTTTGATCCGTAAATGATAGTTGTTTTATGGTTGTATTGTGTTTACATCGGGGAAGTGGGTGAAACATGACAATTTTGCTTTAAATTTGGCTGAGGATGATTCAATATTATATATATATTACAGTATATCATGATATAGTCTATTCAGATCTATGGAAAAACGATGCAGCTGAAACTGAAGTTACTTTTCTTGATTGCTAGTTGGAAATGCCATTGCTAGTTTTCATTTGGCTAACATGTTTGATTTTTGGGGACTTCTCTAAGTTTTCAGTTCGCGACACCAAAAAATAAACAACATTCACCGTTCACCATTTACAATTTGGACAACCTTCAGCAGTCAAATATGATAACTCATCCACGCATGAATGCTCGATGAAGGAATTCCAGCAAACCATGTTCGGCGATGATCAGTCTGAAATTTCAGTTGCTCAAACCACTTTTTTATCATTTAATTTATAGCCATTGGTTGGCTAAACCCCTTGTTTTCCAATGGTTTCCACGATATGTTGTTGACTGAAACTCACCATTTTGAGCCTTCTTTATTGGTCAACTCCCTCATTTTTCCCCTTATGTTTTCCATTGAAATCCATTATGGGTTATGGGCCCTATGGGCGGATAAACATCCGGTTGCCACATTTACCAACCATTTACCCTCTGGTAAACATACAAAAAGCCATGGAAAATCACCATTTTTAAGCGGTAAATCAGCTATAAATGGCCATTTGAAATAGCAAACTCTTAGTTTACCAGCCATTTACCAAGGATTTCTTTGGGGTTTCACCAGGGGCCCATGGTTTTTCTTCCTCATCGCGCGGCAGCGCGGCAGGACTTCTGGCGTCGAGTGAGGGCGATATCTCCAGCATCAATGCGGCCATGGCCTGCGACGGTCTTCCATGGCAAAGGTCTGGACGTTCATCGGAGTGGCGATCAGGGGAGATCATTCATATCATGTATAGTATCTATGGGTTATAGATTATAATAGTCCTGATTATGATCATTCTGGTGGTTTCAAACATGTTTTTTTTATTTTCCATAATATTTCATGTTATATGGGATGTCATCCTTCCCATTGACGAACTCATGTTTTTCAGAGGGGTAGGTATACCACCAACCGGTCATTCCTATTGTGGATGGTGGAAGAAATCCCAAATCCCAAGCACCAGTTGAGGACGGTGGTAAACCATCCCATGATTTATTTTAGGTTTCAGCCAAGGTGGTGGATTTCGCAACCATCCACCATATGTCATAGCCGTATGTATTATATGAAAACGCATGAAAAAACTATGAAAACCATATCCAATAATATACATTTGGCGGGTGGTAGTGTGGTTTGTCCACACATGCCGAATATAAGTTTGACATCGCAATGTTCAATAGGAAAAGCAACTATACGCACCATGTTCGACTTTAGGATGATATTCACATTTCAAAACAACAAAAACAGTCGGGAATGACCCTTTTGAAGATGATCTGCGGATTGGACACGCAGAGTCGCTTAAGTTTGTGTTTGACAACAAGGGAAAGTGGCAAGATCCCCAGATCATGGCAGGTTCAACATATCCACAGGAGCATTGTGACCCTGGTTTTGAAAAGAAACGCATGATTCCGGGATCCCATATGAAAGGTGCTCTTCTTTGGTGGATGGGAGTATATCCGTTTACAGCTGGCAAATGTTTTACCCCCAACAGTTCACGGGTCACCGAATTTGACTGCTTAGACCCCCAGGCAATTGATGACATTGTATAATGGTTATTTCATGTTATTTCAAACCATTTCTGGTGGTTTGAATGTTGTTTTTCCATGCTCGGTATATTGGCAGGTGTTTGTCTTTGCTCCCTTTCCATCGCGCTGATGTCTTGAGCTTTGGTTCCGCCATCGCCGCCTTTGCCCAAGGCGGGTAAACTGACTGGCGAAGGGTACTCAGTCAATTTAGAGTAAATCTACATGAGATATTATTTATATATATGTAATATGATATTTAATATATAATATATGATTTATGTATAGAATATATGTACGATACATATTTTTGCAATTTTGATGGCATATATTACATACCCAGCAAAGGATCTGTATGATCTTTTTTTTTGGACGAAGGACACATTTTTGTAAGGACAGTTGTTATGTCCCCACACTGAGATGCTCCGAGCTGAACTGAAACTGGAAAGTTCGTTGTACTTTGTACATTGGGAGGTTACGACTGGGTGAAGGCTTCCTGGCTCTTACGCTCCATGTCTTTGTATGGGCGCCAGCCGGGTCCTTAGCTTCCGCATGGTTGGGTTTGAAATTGCGAATTGTCTTGTTGTAAAACTGGAGATATAAACTTGGTGAACGATGGTGAATGTGCAGATGTGAACATGTCATCATTGTTTTGGCTAAACGGAGTAGAAGCAATCCAACAAAAGGCAGCACACCAATTCAGACTATAAGTCAGACATACAATATCGTGCAGTCCTATAATAGTTTTTTTTGTTTTTTTTAAGGGTATTCGGTATTCAAATTTAACTATGAACTTGAGCAATTTTCAAGATCAGTGGCAGGATTGAAAATGCACATGTATCAGTCACATATCATCAGACAGTGGATTGCTGATAGCTGGGTAGGAGTTGGCTCAAAGCTCAGTCGGCCCAACCGTTTTTGTTGATCTTTGTGGCGCAATTAGCTATTCTTGGTTGTGAAAATCAACATCTTCGCAGGATAGTAACATCAACATGAACCATTTTCCTATATTTTCCTAGGTTCCTTTGAGGTGATTTTTATGAAATTTTCCCAATGAACAAATCCGCATGGGGAATCTACAGGGAACATGGTTTTGTTGGGGGGACCCCTCCAGCAAATCCAGGTATTCATTTTAGTAATCTATATATTATATATTTATTTATGTTTACAAATAAGTTATTGATTATTGTATATTCCCACTATATCCCATTATAAATACCATTGTAAAGTGTGAGTTGGTTAATATATGTTAATATCTACCAGGAGCTTAGCCATCTGCAGCTTGTACAACAAATCATCCATAAGGTACTTCTTTTGGGGATGTTACCTTGTTTTACCCATCAAATGACAATCTGGCGCCTTCACCACGCCAAGCTGCGCATGCAGCTGCGGTGCCATGCGCGGGGCCTCCGTGGTGTGGCGGGGCTGCGGCGCCTCATGGGGGACTTCATTCGAGCGGTGCACCCGGACACCGGGTTGGCCAACGTTTTTACGACGTGGGGACGGGTTGACCTGGATTTGGAAAATGGGTTTCAACATGGAAAATAATAATGGATAAATATGGACAAGCATGATTAATAATAATAATAATAGTAATAATGGATAAACATTATAACCATTAAGAACTATTATGATTCATGGGATCCCCAATAGCTGGATGGTTTATTTCATGGAAAATCCGAAAAGAGAATGGATGAAGACTAGGGCTACCCCCATGACGAAACGGAAACCTCCATGCCTCCATGATCCTCCTTAAAGTAACCATCAAACATTGGGTTGGCGAGAAACCACGGATCAGTGGCTACAAGTTGTGTTTGTTGCTGTGTATCCCCCATGAATCCTATAGTTAGAGGTATCATAAACCATAGGTTTTAGAAGTTACAAACTTTAAACCAACTTACCTATCGTTTGGAGGCCCCAAATTGAGAGGGTGATTTGTTGATTTCCCCCATGGGGAATCCACTGGGTGAATCTGCTTAGCTGATATAACCCATAGTCACAAGGGAGTTGACCAAAATTAAGGATGTTTTTAAAAAAATGCACTAGTACTCACCACCCCACCTAGTAGTGGCTAATGAATTTGCGTGCATACTGATTGTTAGTAGTGGGGTGATTTAAAATAGCCCCGAAATGGTTGAGACTTGTTCTTTTTGTTCTCCTCTTCTCTTGCGGATCACACACACACTATAAGCTGTACACATGATTTCCCCTGCTACATTCATCAACCAATCAATTGATTGGTTAAAACTATGTTCCGTTTTTAAAACGCAATGTTTAGATGGTTTCTATGTGGGTAAAACAATGTAGTTTTTACCACCCATGACTGGGAATGGTAACCATACCACCTACCCTCTGGTAAACTAACATAACTATGGAAAATCACCATGTTCAATGGGTAAATCCACTATTTCAATGGCCATTTTCAATAGCAAACTGTTAGTCATTACCAGAGGGTATGATTGGATGGTTTATGTTTTTTTAACCCACATTAATCAGATATTAATCACTATTAATCATTATTAACCACTATTAGGCACCATTATAACCACCAACCAGTATAGTTCCAAACCACCAAACAGTTATAGTCATAATCAACGATCCCAGGATCATTATCATACCATTATGACTATTAGCCACCATTATAACCATTATTATCATCATCAACGATCCCAGGATCTCTCGCCGGAGTTTCCGGAGGAGGCGCGACGGATCAACCAGCGGTCCCTGGCGGAGCTCAACGCCTTCATTGACATCTTGGAGAAGGAGCAGTAAGTTCAAATGGATTTCATGAGCTTAATATATGGCTTAATATATGGCTGAACATATTAATATATGGCTTAATATATGGCTTAATATATGGCTTAATATGGTTTGATGATGTTTAATGAGATGATTTATTGGAATTTCATAGGGCTTGATGATGTTTTTCCCGAATGCGTAGCAAGGGTTCCCGTTTCACTCTGGGGGTCTGGGGGTTGAGGGTGTGTTCGCTCGACGTTGCTTCCGCGTCCGCAACCGTTCGCAACCGTTCGCGCGATCCCCGTATGGCCGTGCCTATGGGAAGTTCTGCAGAGGTGGTCCTTTTTGGGGGTTGCAGACGTGTCGTTGCTTCGTTTCGCGTGGCAGGCGTGGCACTTCGTGACATTCAGACGTGTTCTGGAACGTGTCGAAAGTCGTTTTGCGTGGCAGGCGCAATACTTTTGTGACGTCGTCAGAAGATGTGTTGCAGTTTTCGTGGCAGGCGCAGCACTTTGGACGTGTCCATCGTCATTTTTCGTGGCAGGCGCAGCACTTTAGACGTGTCCTGTTGCGTGTTTTTTGCAAATCGCATTGGCAGGGCTGACGGAAGCCTCGCACGAAACATCGATTTTGCGGTTGCAAATTTTCAGGTTCTAAGGAAAACTCGTAGGAAAACGTCGATTTTGCAGCTACAAAGTGTGAAAATTGGAGGACGTCTCGCACGAAATGCTCGTTTTGGTACTCCCACCTGTCTCGTCTCGCGTCTCTGGCTTTCCCGTGGCCTCGCCGTGTCTATGGGGGAAGCTGCAAGACTTGTCCTTTTGTCATGTGGCCAACTGTGAAAATCGCCGGAAGTCTCGTACGAAATGATCGTTTTGGTGCTCCCACGTGTCTCGTCTCGAGTCTCTGGTGTTTTTGTGGGTTCGCCGTGTCTATGGGAGAAGCCGCAAAACCTCTCCTTTTCGAAGGTTTCCAAGGAAGTTGTCATGTCGTTTTGCGTGGCAGGCGTGGCACTTTGTGACATTCCAACCTGTTTGATAATGTGTCAAAAATGTCCAAATTGTAGGAAGTATCGTACGAAATGCTGGTTTTTCTGCATCCACGTGTCTTGTTTCGAGTCGCTGGTTTGCCTGTGGCGTCGCCGTGTCTATGGGGGAAGCTGGAAAACATGTCCTTTTCGAATGTTTCCAAGCAGGTTGTCCTGTCGTTTTGCGTGGCAGGCATGGCACTTTGTGACATTCCAACCTGTTTGATAACGTGTGGAAAGTGTCAAAATTGGAGGAAGTCTCGTACGAAATGCTCGTTTTGGTGCTCCCAGGTGTCTCGTCTCGAGTCTCTGGTTTTCCTGTGGCGTCGCCGTGTCTATGGGGGAAGCTCCACACTTTACACTTTGCACTTTACACTCCTCACTTTACACTCCACACTCCACACTTTCCAGTCCACACTCCACACTCTACACTTTACACTCCACACTCCACACTCTACACTCCACACTCTACACTTTCCATTCCACATTTCACACTCCGCACTTTACACTCCACACTCCCCACTTTACACTTTGCACTCCTCACTCCACACTCTACACTCCACACTCCCCACTTTACACTCCACACTCTACACTTTCCACTCGCTCCACACTTTACACTCCTCACTTTACACTCCACACTCCTCACTCCACACTTTACACTCCTCACTTTACACTCCACTGTCCACACTCTGCACTTTACACTCCTCACTCCACACTCTGCACTTTACACTCCTCACTCCACACTCTACACTCTACACTCCACACTCTACACTCCACACTCTACGCTTTACACTCCATACTCCACACTCTACACTTTACACTCCGCATTCTACACTTTACACACTCTACACTCCCCACTCCACACTTTACACTCCACACTCCTTACTTCACACTCCACACTCCACACTCTACACTTTCCATTCCACACTGCAGGCTGGTAACAAGGGAAACATGTACAAGACTGTTCAAATAAACTATTGCAGACAGGTATTGTGCGTGACTGCATAACCATGTGTTTTGACATCTGTACCATTAACATACGTGTGAGCATTCGGGTTCGTGGGCTTCATCTTGTTTTCATGATGTTTAATGATGATTTTTCAAAATTGCATGGTGTGTAATGAGGACTTGTGTTTAACGAGAAGGAGCAGTAAACCAGTGGTAAGTTGATTGATTTGCGAATTTAATGGGGGGTTAATAGTGTTGAAACAATGGTGTTTGGTGGGGATTTCAGTTGTTTTGCTTTCTGGTTATTTGTTGCATAGCTATGGAAATGGCCCAAATTATAGATGATTCAAGATGGTTTATGATGATTTGTGATGATTTGTGATGGTTTATGATGATTTGTGTGGATTTATGATGCTTTACCTCTTAAATAACCAGATGGTAATTGTGAATTCATAGGTTGTTGCAGCCCACACTGGTCTGCACATACGATATATAATAGTAAAAACATGAAACTTGTTTTGTTTGTATGATATGTTGTTTGTATTTTGCAGTACTTGACTTTGATGTGTATTTATTTGCTGCAACTGCTTTCAATTCGTGAAAGTATTCCACCTTTGAGCTGCTTCCTGTCTTCCTGTAGCTGTTGCTTGTGCAGATATCCTTCACAATGCATCACAATAAGATGTCGCTGTTTACGCCCACGAGGGCAAGTGTTGATCCCATTTCTGAAATCCAAGGATTTTTTTAGCCCCCAATTAACAACCTCACATTTGATTTTCTCAGTGCAATCATTTGAAGATTGCGGATTTTACATGAAAACTCGTGGTTTCATGGCCACAACGTGCGAAGACTTTCATGTCCGTCTAGCCGAATTCTCCTCGATTTTTTTCCATTGTTGTTCACCATGTTTCCATCTTGTGTCCCAGTCTTTTCCATTATTTTCCCAGGTAAAACGACTATATTTTGTGGGGGTTAACGTTGATCCATCTGACGGGTCCCTCGGTTCGCCGTCCGCAGGACGGCCCACGGCCTTTTGAGGATGGCCCAGAATCTGCCCATGTGACTTTGTCTCTTCATTGACGTTTGTATCTAATATGTGTGTATATATATATTATTATGTATTATATGTGCATATCAATAAATATATGTTACACACATATGCGATGGAGAGAGAGAAAGAATGAGAAAGAGATATTGCGAGAGAATCATATATATATATACGCATATATATATATGTATATATATATATGTATACATATATATATATATTGTACATTTATGTGTGCAGATGTGTATAGATAGCCTGTGATTATACAAACAAAGGCAGAAACCGTTTTTTTTTTTTTTTCGAAACATGTTTTGTTAATTTGTGTGTATTTCTTTTGAATGACCCCCAATAAGATGGATGTTTTTCCTAAATATGACAGAAGTCCAGCGATATTTGGATCATACTAGGAGGATGTCAGGCGCATATGTGGTTCTATGACACTATGAGCTTATTTACCGTATTTCCATGTTTCTTCTTGTGCACCCTGCACAGTGTGATAATTGCGGATGTGCAAAACACACAAACCTGAACTGGTGATAGTTTCCACCCCCTTTGTCAGTGAAACTCAATCGATGAAAGGTATTTTTGGATTCGATCATTCATATATATATATAATTATATATATATATACATATAGATATTTCCCATACAGATGCACCTGCGGCTGCCCGTATAGAACGTTGTTGAGGCACGCATCCTCATCGCAGTGAATCTCCCAAAGACAAGTCCCGATTTGGGATTGTGCATATTCATTCAGCCTTCGAATCAGACACGCTGCCGTACTTTTGATGGTTATATAATTATGATGTAGTTTGAAATTGTATATCCCAAGGACTTTCATTTCGCGCGAAGTTTCAAGGGTGTCATTCTCCTAGGTACCTACAGTCAACTTGGATTATGGTCCAACAGTTTGGATATATTTCCCCACCTGCCAGGTGAGGGTTGTTAGATTTTATGTCAGTTGCCTCCTCCTCCTCCTCCTTCTCCTCCTCCTCCTTCTCCTCCTCCTCCTCGTCGTCCTCGTCGTCCTTGCTCAACGGCGACCCGCGACCCGCCGGATTCCACAGTGTTCTCTGCCGGACCTCAACCACGACCATCCACCCCCAGTGTTCCCTGCCGGACCTCAACCACGACCATCCACGCCCAGTGTTCCCTGCCGGACCTCAACCGCGAGTATCCACGCCAAGTGTTCCTTGCCGGACCTCATGTAGGAAGATATGGGACAAAGAATGTGCAGAAGAAAGTTAGAAAGAATGTCAGAAAGAATGTCAGAAGATATGCCAGAAGATATGCCAGATAGAATGCCAGAAGATTTGCCAGATAGAATGCCAGAAAATATGCCAGAAGATATGCCAGATAGATATGTCAGAAGATATGCCAGATAGATATGCCAGAAGATATGCCAGAAGATATGCCAGAAGATATGTCAGAATATATGCCAGAAGATATGTCAGATAGAATGCCAGAAGATATGTCAGAATATATGCCAGAAGATATGCCAGATAGAATGCCAGAAGATATGTCAGATAGAGTGCCAGAAGATATGCCAGATAGAATGCCAGAAGATTTGCCAGATAGAATGCCAGAAGATATGCCAGAAGATATGCCAGATCACATGCCAGAAGATATGCCAGATAGAATGTCAAATAGAATGTCAGAAGATATGTCAGATAGAATGCCAGAAGATTTGCCAGTAAGAAAATGTATAAATGTCATGGTGGGGATCACACGAAGTAAAGTAATTTTTTGTGGTTAAATCATGTTAAATCATGTTGACAATTGCATACTTTTGCAGGTTTGGGTGAATTCTTGAATCACACTCCTCCTAAGAATCGATGGTTCAGATTCACCTTTCTAATCGTGGCCATTCCTAGGTGATAAGCTTTTAATAAACCCCAACTTTCTGTGGGGGTGTCGCCATATCTCGGTTGGATATAACCCATGTGTAAACATTTCATCATGTCAAGACCATCTTAACTTCTAAACCCATCTTCAACCCTCATTTTCTCCACTATAAAACTACATAAAACTATCTAATTTCCCCATTTTTGGCGCTGAGATGTTTCCCCAGCCCCCCATTGCACCTGCGCATCGTCAAGGACCTGCCCTTCTTCCGCGCCTTTCGCACCCGCCTGGGCCGCGTGGTGCCGCAGAAGGTGGAGCCGCTCCAGGTGACGCTGCCCTCGCTGCCGGCGGCGGCACAGGAGGCGGAGAAGGACGGGGGCGCCGCCGGGATGGCCGGGATGGCAGTAAACCCCATAGTAGGGGTCATGTAAAATGGCACAATTCAGTGGGAAAAAATGGGAAAAAGATGTGGATTCAATGGGATTTACCATCTGGAAGTGGGACAAAATAGGATTTACCATTTGGATGGGATGGAAATTAGTACAACCACCAACCGAAAAAAAAGGTTTGAAGTTAGTTGAGAAACCCCAAAACAAAAGGATCATGAAAACGTGGCAAGCGAAAATTCAGTATAAATGTAACGGTTTTTAATGGTTTTGATGGGACAAACATCTATAATTAAATGGTTGATTTTCCAGCAAGCCACATGTTTGATTACCAGAGGGTAATAGTTTGTTATGGAAGATTGGGATTTACTATTTGGAAATGGGAGGATCATCAAAACTAATAGCTAAATTGTCGTCCACAAACATGGGAAACACACATTTGCTAATTCCCAATGGCGAAATCATGAATAAATTTTATTGGCATTTTTTCCGTAGCTATGTTGAGTTGCATGAGGGCATGATTTTTTCTTGCACGTTTCATATGCACCCCCTTTAGCCCAGGTAGCCTCTGGCCTAGATGTGCCAGTGCATAAGCCCCAAGCATCAAACCAACAATGCCCAAACTGTTTGTTTTTGTTGTCCCTGTTTTGATGGATAAATATATTACGAAATCCACATGTTGCTGCTTAAGTAGACCATTTATTCATATTTATTGTAAATAATTTGTGTGTGTGTGCATGTGTGTTCTTTTTGTTGCTGGTAAAGTACACCAGTTACTGACTCATGTGCTGTCTAATTTTCCAGGAGTTTGCTGCGGCCTATTTAATTCGGGGCGCCCAAGTTGCCTTGGAGTCTTGGCCGTGGATGGCCACGTCAGAATGGTGAAGGGGTTAGGAAGCTATAAACATGTGATGTGGTAAATCCAATTGAAGACCACACATTTTTATGAGAAAAGGGGTGGTATAAACCATCCAAAAATATATAGATCATTGCTGGACAAAGCACATGAATTACAGTATATAGTATGAACCCCCAAAAAAATATAAAGAACATCAAACCACCTTAGCTGGGCTGCTATAATCCATGTTTTCATTTTTGTGGGCCGCCTTTTCTGGCCCTTGGGGTTTGAAGAGCGGAGTCCTTAAGGAGTCCTCCAGTTCGACCTTTTCAGATCGACCCGATGTTCCCAAGTTGTTCACGCAGAAGCTTTGCAGCAGGGTCCGGGAATCGGCTGCCAGAATTTATTTCATAGATTACTACATTACTGTATCACAAAACTTACCATAATTACATATAATTACATATAAATCATATAATTACATATAATTACATATAATTACATTTATTTGAATTTGTTTGAAACATATACATTTATTTGATGACTGTCATCAAGTAAGTACTGTATCACGTCATGCCACGTGATGTCATATCATATCAGACAGGCATGACTAGTATGGTACCAGTGTGAACCCTAGAATCAGATCACTAGGAGTGGTTGGAATTTGGAATCTGCCGGGATTTCAGTAGCAATGGGCTGAACAGCACATCACATGGCAAAATAAGTTGTATACAACATAATTTAAGACTTAGATAGAAAAGTTGGAACCTTAAAATTCTGAAGTATTTTGCAGACATGTGTTATCTTTTTGGATGTTCCTGTGTATCTAGCCTTATCCGCCCAGCCCATCCAGAATATCCCATCAATGGAAAATCCCCGGTTCTCATGGGAAACGTGTTTGACAATCATCCTCACCATCCCATACTACATCACGTATGTATATGTTTGATTTTTTTTGCATATTGATTGTATATGATGTATGTATATATATATACATATGTGTATACAGAAACCATTTGCCCCACCCCATCTCATCCAATTTGCGCATCCCATGCCATGGAGGAAAGGTGCCGGGCGCGCTGCTTTCGATAAGCTCTGGTGGCAGCAGACCCAGGAGGAACTGCTGCGGGATGCGCTGCACGGCCCCGACGATGCTGAAGTGCGGCTTCATGCGCCCGGGATGGGATTGGGTGGTGGGTTGGGCATCCATACTACCCTCTGGTAATTTAACAGGTTGCTATTGAAAATTGTCATAGAAATAGTTGATTTAACACCATTGAAAATGGTGATTTTCCATAGTTATGTTAGTTTACCAGAGGGTAAACAAGGCACTGGTGATGTATACTCTAGCTGATGAAAAACCAACAATCATGGGCTAACCGGCTAACCAGTACTGTAAAAATTGCGATTCAACCAACGAATATGGCTCAGTAATCGATGAGCTGGATTTTGGGGACAAAGTAGGGGGTGAGAATGGGTCAAGACATGTCAAGATCTACGACCATCGGAATTGAGGGGTGAATGTCCATTTGCCAGCGGTATTTGTGTGCCATGATGTCATTATGAACTGACATATGGCCCGTACTATAGGAGTATCATTTGAAAATCCAAATGTTGGGAGTACTGGGTGGCCTACCCAAGGTTACCCAAAGTTTCTTTGGGTGAACCGGTGAACCTGCGTTTGGTTGGTGAATGAACCAGTGAATGGATGTGTTCTAAGGGATCCTCAACTTAGTCAAGTTAGCCATGATCCAAAACTTGGAGGACAGGAAATTTATGGGAGACTAGTGAGACTAGCTCGCCACGATCGCGTGGTCCTTTTCAATTTATTTCTATACTTGTTTTAGAAATGTATTGTATGTCCCTATGATTTAGTTGATGAATGAAGAACCTTCCATGGCCAACTCCCACAGCTGGTCCGGAGTACCAGCATACCTTGGTTCTCGGGCACTACCGTGACCACTCCCTGCAACACTTGGATTTGCTGAACAGATTTTTTTGGGGGAACTAATGTTCCCATTGGTTAATTCTCAATCACTATATTTCAGATTATTTTGGTAATCTACTGGGATTGTTGAATATGGTTGATCATTCTGATGCTCGCTTGTCCCCGCAACTCCCCCAAATCCAGGTGGCCAAACGTGTCTTCGCCTGCAAGTACGCGAGTCAACTGATGCGACGATATCAACGCATAACGAACAACCAGAGGCGCAAGCTGCGCATCGCCCAGCTGGACGAAGTCGTTGAAGCGAAGATCAGGGAGAAGCTGCTTGGTTTATGGGGATTGAAAAGCGACTGACGTAGTCGTTGACGATGATTGACTGGTGTCAGCGAATGTAGGGAAAAGACATGAAAAAGCTGGATCAAGGTGAGTAAAGGTTATGTTAATTATGTTAGTGATTTTTGTTGGGTATAATTTTATAGATGCGGAAGTATATATGTTTAGCTAGCTGTTTCAATGGTTTTGTGGCCTTTTCAATTGTATGTACACGCACGCATATATAAATATATATAATAGTAATAATAATTATTATTATGTATAATATATATATATGTGCATGTGTGTGTGTGTCATGCAAGATGGGTGGGTGCTGGGGGGTTGGTCTTCCATTTTCGTTGAGGTTTCATTCCGTCGAGCCAAGTGAAGAGGTCGAGCCAAGTGAGGAGAACGAGAAGAAACTGAGCTACGGGAGGGGATGGGATGATCGGAGATTGTTTGCTGATACCCGGCCTGGTAATGACTAACAGTTTGCTATTGAAAATAGCCATAGAAAGTTCGTGGATTCACTCATTGAACATGGTGATTTTCCAATATTTTCCATAGTTTTGTTAGTTTACCAGCGGGTAGTGTATAAACCAGCTTATAACCTATCTGGTTGGTGGTGTGGAACCATGGAATTTTATGACTTACCATCGTGAATGTCATCATCCCAACTGACTTTCAGTCCATGATTTTTCAGAGGGGTAGGTCAACCAGCAACCAGGGCTGAGAGTTTCAGCAGGTTTCACAAGGATCCCATCATGGATTTGTTTGTCGGTTTCAGGTTGGTTCAGCTCGTTAGGCATCTGCTGGTAAGGAGCCTTTGATAGTCTTTGGTAAAATCCCATGTTATACAATACCATCAATACCATTATCATGACATCAATGATGACTCCGACGTGGATTATGCATGGCTTATGCTATGCTGCTATGTCCCGCTTCCGCTTGTGACCCATTTTAGTCCTCAACCCTCAATCAGTCAATCCCAACTTCCGGATCATCCTTGGCATAGCTATGCCATGCTGTGCGTAACCCATTCCTTCCTGGCCAAGGAAGGATCCGCTTCGCGTGTTACAAGGCGGGTTCCATCCTGACCTTGTCTTCATGGCTCCTGGGCTCTCAGAGAGCCAACGCCGTGAAGCAATCCGCAGAGTTTGTGGTGCCATGGCAGAACGTTACGAACCACCTACCAAGTGGGATATAGTGGAATGATCCTGGATGATCCTCCATGTAGTCTCCTGCCCAAAAAAGAAAAACCTCATTACCCCTTTGAAACCAATGTCTATAGTATTGGAATATATTGGAATTGATGCTCCAACTAGTGGGGCTATTTCATATGAACGTTTCATCAGATTACTTGAGTGGATTGGGGTTCCAAGACGGATTTTAGCTTCACAATGCTCATTTCGCATCATTTCGCGAATGTTGCTCGGTCACCAAAGTATGGCTACATCTTGCGCCCTGCCCCAATCTTCGTGTTCGAATCCTTCCAGCCGCTCCAAGCGGCTAAGCCCTTCATTGGTGGATGCAGATCCTAGTTATACCAATCATTCTCTGGCACTGGGTTTGTCACCCTCCTTGTGATCATATGTCAACTAGGATAATCCCATTTTTTTAATGGGTGAACCATGGCCACCAACCAACTACCAATTAAACCCCATTATATAAACCCCATGAAATCTCATACCATTCAACTTCATGGTGAATTCCCCATGGTTTTTCTTCGTTGGGTCTAAGGCATGAACCTGGCCGAGGCCGACTTCTGGTTGTTGGAAAACCTGTGGAAAGCCATGCGGACTGGGCCACCTCCAGTGCCCCTGGTGATAGCGGAGGACTACAAGGCGCATGGCAGTGGATGCTTGGCACCAGCCATGGCCAACTATGTCATGTGTTTTTTTCTCCTCCAGGGGGAATGATTGTATGTTTTTTTTGGGGGTTTACAAGGATATCATACGATATATAGAAGAAGTTGATGATGGAACTCAACTTTCATTCTGACCATGGTTTCCTGGACCTGTTCTCAAATTTCATCCATGAAAAATGGGGGAATATGGGAAGATACCGTATTGGTTTGTCCAGGATGGTGTTGACCGAGGATTTATTCAGATCCCATGGGATTTCACTGTGTCGTCTCTATGTGACTTGTTAGAAGAACACCTGGAGACCACGCGAGAAGCGTTGCAACGCCGGAGGCAAAGATGCTTGGCGGCTTCGGGTGGTGCAGCCACGGTAAGCCATGGATTTTTGGTGGGAAAAACGACTGGCAAAGGGCCACAGAAAAGTTATAACATGTTATAACAATTTCACTGAAACGTCACTGGAACGAGTGTTAATCTGAGCATGAAAAGGGTTTTGTGTCAGATTACAGTAATTGACTGTTTCTGTAGTTCATCAAGATTTGATTGAGTACTGAACTGCGTGACTCCAAGGTTCTAGATTCCAGATACCAACCATAAATGGACACAAACGTGAAATCTTGGTGATAAAGCAGCAATCAGGGTATTTACAGTAGTGCGTGCAGCAAGTGGTGACCGTGAATGTTTGCTGAATGACTCAGTTTAATCATATGTCAATATCTTACAGCACATAGCCAGCAATACATTGTAATGGTTGAAGAATGACATCACCAGCTCATGGTTCTGATAGTGATGGGTGGAGTCATCATGGTATCGGGTTCCATCAGGGCAGGGATGCCAATCAGCATGGAACTCAAAACCTGCATCAGTGATTTCCACGGAGAAACTCAACGAACATTGTCATCGAATCCCTCATTTTGG
This sequence comes from Cladocopium goreaui, assembly GCA_947184155.2. Classification (NCBI taxonomy): domain Eukaryota; class Dinophyceae; order Suessiales; family Symbiodiniaceae; genus Cladocopium; species Cladocopium goreaui. Next base: position 2,587,862 of record CAMXCT020001112.1, read on the forward strand.
TTCAAGAATCACTTTGCCAGAATTCAAAGATTGTTTCAGGATGTTTTAAGAAGGTTGCCTGCCTGTTTTTTTCAGGTAAAGCTCCCTTGTTTTTGCTGACGTCGTCCAATACGGCCCCGGGGAATTTGCTAGTTTTTAACAAACATGGGTTGGGGTGGGATGTTAACGTTCATGGTACGCTGATGATGTTACGCTGCCCGTTGGGGTTGGGGTGGGGTGGGATTTTAACGTTCATGGTACGCTGATGATGTTACGCTGCCCGTTGGGATTGGGGTGGGGTGGGGTTGGGATGAATATGTATATATATATATATATGGATATATAAATATACGTATATATACTTGCATATATGTATATAAGAATCAGTGTACATGTCCAAGTATGCAAGGTATGTGTCTATGTCTGGTCTACCATGTATGCAACACGATCCTAACATATTGCTGGCTTCCAAGCGTTTTTTTTTCGCTGATTTGCACATGGACTTGTAAAATCCATTGGAAATAGCACAAAATGGACACAAAGTGCTGTAAAACGCAAGGCATTTGAACATGGCACAAAATCCATGGTGACAGAAAGTGCCATAAGGGTTATCGAAATAGCAAGATGCTTGTTTTCAAAACAAACAAAAACAGCGGGACCGCAATGGACGACGTTACCTTGTTTTTCAGGATTGTTATTCCAGTTGCCCGCACCCCCAAAGCGTTTCCCAGGATACTCCGCCGACGTTGTGCCGTTGGCGTTGGATTAAAAGTTGATGCGCGGCACTGGGAAGTGGTATCATGTGAGTCTTATAAGGATATCCCCTTGGTTATGTCAATGGTAATGATATCATGAATAGATGTAGTTATCATCATAATAATAGGGTATGTAGTATGTATAAGATGTTAACTTAACCAAGGGGATATATCTAATTATAGTAGGTATAGTGATAGTGAATCTCATAGTTAAGTGGTATTGAACCATTAATCAAGGGGATATCATTAATACCATTAATAGCGGGTATAGCGATAGTGAGTCTGATAGTTAAGTGGTATTAAACCACTAACCAAGGGGATTTCATTAATACGACTTGACCATCTACAATTTGTTCATACCTTTTCTTGATGTTTAGACATACATTAAACGAGGTTGCACGTGGTGATGTGTGTAATAAATCTGCGGTAAACCCGACAAGACATGACAAGACAGAATCTGGGTCTTTCTGAAGGAAAATCGTCCCAAGAGGCTGGCGATAAGCCCCGATTTGGGGAACCTCGGAACCTCGTTTTTGGGCCTTGCATTGCCAGACGTGGTCTTTGGCGAAATCCTCATGTTGATGGTCAAATCATTCAAATCGATTTTTGTGTTTCTACATTGACGATTATACTTTAAATGGTATACTTTGAGATACTTTGAGAATGGTTTTCAAAATCCCAAGTTTTTGCTGGTTCAAAAGCTGATTTTTGCCGCTCAAATCGCCATCGATGTTTGCCGCAGGGAAATCCTCATCTTCCGCATCTTCTACTTGTTTCAATCTTCTATTTTCTTGATGGCTCACCCCAGGAATCGCCCATGATAAGTAGGATAAGTATGGGCAATGTCGAGTGAACAAACTGTGGTGAACCATCAAGTACAAGTCCCACATTGAAACCCACCCTCTGAAGTCTTCGTTACACCATTATTGTTGGTAAATCCCATGATCTTTCCACTATCTATCCAGATCCCCGCGCTGTATCTCCCTGAATCCCCCTAAAGTGTTGGCTCACCCAAGAAGTTCGCGATTTTTTAGTCATATTTTATATTCACACACCTGTATACACCGATCCAATGACGGGTTTTAATTCCGAATAATCTTTGGCAAATGGAAATAGAATCCCCAATATTATTATAATAGTTCACATGTTTATTCATCCATATATCAAATGGGTGGTTAAATCCCCGTCAAATATGAATATTGCTGGCTCCCACTATTTATCCAGATATCCCCAATGGCCTAGGTCCTAGGTTTGGTTAAGGTGATTTAAGTTGATTTAAGTTATTTTCCCGATGGAGAATCCATCAGAAATGAGGAATCGGGATTTGTTCAAACATAGATTGGCCGTTCAGCTACTAGGAAGATTCCTATCGATTCCTGCGGGAAGATATGTAGAAATTTTGTTTTGGAATATTTCGTTTTGGGATCCCCTCAATCTATAGCTTAGGAATAGTAATTAATAGTAATTCCTGATTCCTGATGGATCAGACAAGGCCCTAAACTTTCCTATGTCTATGACAGCTATAGATCCCAGCTCCGAAGCCCAAGGCCCTCCGAGCTTTGCACCAATGCCTGCCTCAGCGCGCTCGCGCGCACGCGGCGTTGGCGCAGGGCTGTGCAGGTGCCTTTTGCTCCGTCCGAAACCGGGAGAATCAGGGAGAAAATTCATGGTTATACTGGGGTTAGTTGTTAAATAATCGTTAATTAATGGTTATTAATGGTTGAGATGGGTTAATAATGGTTGATCATGGTTAATAATCAGATTCAATACTGGTTAAATCACAGTCAAGTGGTTAACAGTTGGTTGATAATTGTGGAAAATGGTCAATAATCCCATCCCCATTCATATTCAACACCCCTCAGAAACCATAGTGGATGTGGGGATTCGCAAACATATTTGCGACAATTAGGGATAATTTAATATTATGGGATGGATTATTCTGGGGGTGTAAGGGGATCTGACCATTGAAGCAGTAAAGATGGTTCGATTAGGGGATTTGATGGTGATTCTAAGCATATGAGAATTGGTGACGGTTGAGCATTGTGAATTCATGGGATCAGAATGGGATTCCAGATAGTTAATTTGAATAAATCATGCCGATCCCACTGCGACGTCATTATATAAATTCTAAATGATAGTTATCAAGGGTTTCAGGCTTATTACATAGATACATCGGAAATTGTTACGCCAAATAGTTTGTCCCAGGATATCTGGCTTCGTTTATTGTCCATTGATTATTTGGGGAATAACATCCAGAGCATATGTTTGACGTGTTTATTATTTATTATTACCCTCTGGTAAACTAACATAACTATGGAAAATCACAATTTTAATCGGAAAACTCACTATAAATGGCCATTTTCAATAGCTACAGTATATTAATATTAGTTTACCAGATGGTATTATTGGTATTATTATTGTTGTTATTTTGGGGTCCCCTTACTAAGGCAGACCCACGATCATATTTCATCATATTTCCGTACATTTCCGTAATGGTTTGATGGATTTGAGTGCCCCAAAATTGGTTTCATCGATGGGTGGTAATTATAGTAGTTACCGTATGGGAAAATCATCTATAAATGGGCCATCTATACCATGGCTATGTTAAATAACTAGGTAGTTATTGCTCCTGGTTTGGCATGACCTGATTGAACATGGTTGTCAGTGGACGTTGCAGTAACCATTGGACATGGGGATATTCATGGATGATGAATGTGCAATTTTTACACATTGTCAACGTAGGTATGGGAGGTGCGCCGTTTAAGATAGGGGCGTTAATCATGAACAATGAGGAAATTCAGAAAAAAAACATGAAACATATTTAATGATTTATATGGCAAAGCCAATGCCATAGATTGCTGAAACCGCACCCAAGTCTGATGAAATTTTGGATGGTTCTTTTGATCCTATACAAGGCCAGTTTGAACCACCACAAAGAACAAATGTCAGAGTCACCTCTGGTAAACTAACATAAGTATGGAAAATCACCATGTTTAATGGGAAAATCCACTATAAATGGCCATTTTCAATAAATGGCTTATTTTACCAGGGTTCAAGTGGGGATGAGGTAGCGTTTAGGATGTAGAGAGGGGTTTGCCATTGCAATGGCAACGGAAACAGTTTCGGAGCGAGACGCTCCGACAAAAAGATCTCTGCACACAATACTCGAAAAAGAACAAGAGCCAGTGCACAAGAAAGGAAAAGGAACAGGAAAAAATAGCTCACCGAATGCAACCGCCGGGAAAAGAGTGTGGGGATCCAAAAGGTGGTCCAAAGAAATGGAGCAATCTGCATCTACACCAGTCAAACCATCCGGAGTCAAAACGCCTGACAAAGTCAGGACATCCATAGAGACCCAAACAGAACAGACAGATTCGATCACAGAAGAGTCTGTTGCGAAAAGACTTACTGCAGCTGAAGAGGAGATTAGATACATTCTCAATGATGCTAACAAGATGTGGAAGAATCAGACATGGTACAATCACCAGCTCATCGCCATGCAGAGAAAGGAAGCCGCGATGCAATACATTTTCACTGGTTGGACTGACATTCCGAACGGCTGCTCGACAGAGGACAGAGATAGAGTTATCTCATGGGCATTGATGCAAGCTGGAGTTGCGCAGTATGCTCTAGATATCAGTCACCAATCGCAGATTGACAAGCTCAGCCCGATCTCCATTGTCACTTTCAGAAACTCTTGGCAACGACATAGATTGGCAACCTTCATGGCAACACTTTCCAAGACCAACCAGGGCATCTCTTACTGGGCAGCTGACGGTGAGGTGAGTAGTAAAGTGAAGATCAAGGGACGGATCCAGATTTGCACCTATGATCGGGTCCTGGGTTTGCCGCTGAAAGCTGCATTAGAAATCATCGGGTCCAACAACCTGGGAAGTGACACAGTGGAGAAAATCTGGAAATTTGGTGAGTTGAGAGCATCATCCGGCCTCATCATCGTGAAAGTGAAGACAGACATCGAGATGGGCATCAGCAAAGTTTTCATTCACAAAGACCTGTTTGAGATTTTCCTACGAGGGTGGGAGGCCGCATGGAACAAAGTCACGGTTGCTCCTTCCTCTTCAAAGTCCAACACGAAGAGCTCTGGCAAGGGCATTGCCGAGGAACGCAGAATCAGAGTACCTTTCGAAATCAAGCTGGTCAAATTTCACGACTATCCCGAGGATGAAAAGGTCGATTCTGAGCACAACGTTGGTGAGTGAAATGCAGCCGGTAAGGTGCCGCTGAAAAAGAACCTTCACTCTAGTCTTGACAGACTTTCGCTTCTATATCGCTTCTAATCCTTCTCCCAATCCAACCCCCAACTGTCAATTTGAAAATTTTGCTACCCCGAAACTGCCTTCTAGAGGCGACCCGGGATTACCGCGAACCTTACCGGCTCTGCGGGAACGAAAGGTTTCACCCCACAGGCGGAGAAAACGTGGTAGACGTGCCCCTGAAAGAGATGCAGCTAGAAGGTTACGAATGAAATCGAGACGTCAAATGAATAGACAATGTTTCAGAGTTTTCAAGAGACAACTTCCGCCTTGGAAGCTGGGCTTGGTGGCGGCCCAACCTCCAGTTGTAGCCACTCAGGAAATGCAAGGACAGAGACTGAATAAACCTTCTGTCAGACCTCATATCACCTTTCAGAATGGCCGTCGCAAACTCAAGTTGCTGCTGCAGCAGCGCCAAGCTGTTTCACCGAAAATCAAAAACCAACTCCAGGGGAAATTGGAAAGCCTCGCCGAAAAGCTTCCCTATGGCAGGACCTTGAAAATTGGTTCCTGCAATGTTCAAGGGCTCAAAATCACTGACAGGCAAAACCTTATCAAAACCATGATGGCACAGCATTTAGATATTATGTGCTTACAGGAGACCCATATCAATCATTGCAGCATCGAAGAGCATAACGGTTTCTGGTTTTTATTTTCCAGTGAAATCAGCAATCCTTTGGTGGAACATGCTGTCAGAGAATTCGCAGGAATCGGATTTATCATTTCGCCTGAAATGTGGCGTTTTGTGGTGAAATTTGATGCTGTAAATAGCCGAGTTGCGAGGTTATCTTTAAGGTGCCACGGAAACCCAGTTCACCTTTTCTCAGTTTACGCGCCTCATTCCGGTCGCCCATCTTGTGACAAAGAGCAATTTTATCACAATTTGCGAATGAACCTGCGAAGAATTCCTGATGCCGAGATCCGATTCATTTTCGGAGATTTCAATGCAAGATTGCATTTTGTACAAGATGAGGACCGTCCACAGGTAGGACCCCATGTCTTGGGCAGAGGCTTTGATTTTTTAAGCAGCGCATCCCCCAACACTCTTGAAAATCGGGAGCTTTTTGTTGATTTTTTAAAATCTGAAGATTTCTGGGCTATGAATACGCATTTCCAAAAACATCCCAAAAGCCTTTGTACATATTCGGAAGTTTCGAACACTACTGGCGGACCTCCCTGGGATGCAACTAGATATGCCCAAATTGATTACAGCCTTGCACCGTCGCGATGGAAAAATAGTGTTCAAAATGTGGAGGCATTTCCTGATGCACAGACAGATTCAATTCTGACCATTTCCTAGTTGTCACTTCATTATTAGTCAAGCTTAAAGCTAACAAAAAATTGCCTGGAAATACTCGCTTTAAATTCAAGAATCCATCGCCCGAACAAATTTTGCATTTTAATTCGGCAATCTCGAGAGATTGCAGATCTTTGTCCGACAGTGGTGAAGATTCTTCAGTTTGGCTGCGTGAGTTCAATAGCAACATTTTGACTTCTGCGAGAGAGGCTTTTTCACATTTGCCTCGCCAACAGCGAAAATCATATCTTTCAGACGAAACGTGGCGTTTGATCGAACTCAAGCGCCAATACCGTATCATAGGAGATAAGCAGGCTGAAATCGAAACAAGGAAGCTGGTGCGGCGTTCCGCAAGGAAAGATAAAGTGACCCACTTGGTTAATTCTTTTGAGAACGCACAGCACGTCGAAGACAGATGGAAGTCCATTAGGTCAGCCAGAAAGAAATTTGTTCCCCGCTTTGTCCGTTTCAAAAACCGTCATGGTGAATATATTGATTTTTCCGAAAAGGCTTCAGCGACTGCCGATTACCTTGCCAATGTGCAATGGTCCCGCCCGGAGCCTTGTCCTTCTAAGATCAACCCCCGACCTATTATTTTTGATGATCTCAACCTTGACGATTCAGATTTTTCTTTGGGGGAGCTTAAGTCTGTTTTGGCTAAGTCTAAGCAAAACAAGGCTCCTGGCCCCGATGATATCACTGCAGACATGCTGAAGTTGTTCAACGATGAAAACTTACAATTTGTGTTAGATATCGTTAATCATTGTTGGAACACGTCCGTTCTCCCATCCGATCTTGAGCTCGCTAGTGTCACTTCTATCTTTAAAAAGGGTAACCCTGCACTTTTGCATAATTATAGGCCAATCAGTCTCCTCAGTATATTCTACAAGCTTTTTGCTGCCTTAGTCTTACACAGACTTCGCCCAAAGATTGATCCTTATGTCTGGAAAACCCAATTCGGATTTAGGAGAGCGCACAGTACGCAACAAGCTGTTTTCTTGGCAAGACGGGCGCAGGACCAAGCCGAGATGAGTGGAACCAATTTAATATTTACTCTATTGGATTTCGAAAAAGCTTTTGACCGTGTTGATCAGCCCAAATTACTGGAAGCCCTTCGTAGGTTAAACATTTCTGGGAAAACGCTTGGCGCCATTCAAGCTATGTACAGGAATCCGCGCTTCTTTGTCAAAGATATGCAGGGCAAGTCAGTTGTTCATACACAGGGCAGTGGAATTAGACAAGGTTGTCCGTTAAGCCCTTTTCTTTTTATATTATTGATGATTGTCTTGTTCCATGATGTTGATGATGTGATTGGAGTTGAATTGTTGAACAACCGGCTGCCTCATATCAGGTATAGCGACATTCTGTACGCTGACGACACTCTTTTGATCACTACCGGTTCTCACCTCACTCATCGGTTTCTTTCTTTGATTGAGAAGGAGTCAGCGTATTATAATTTGAAATTCAACCATTCAAAATGTCAAGTGCTTTGCATGAACGGTAACAAGCAAATTTCTTTCCAAAATGGAGAACGCCTTGAGAATGTAAATCATGCTAAATATTTGGGTTGTCTACTATCGAAGGATGCATGTGTTTCTACGGAGATTAGCGGGAGGATCGCTTCGGCCATGGATGCCGTGACCTCACTCAAAAAATTCTGGACTTGCAACTGTCCAATTGCCTGGAAACTCGCAGTGTATGAGTCTATCGTTGATTCGAGATTAACATACGGGCTAGAAACTCTTCAGCTCAATGCCAACCATCTTAAAAGGCTAGATGCATTTCAACAAAAAGGTTTACGTAGAATTCTGAAGATTCCACCAACTTTCGTAAACAGAACATGGACCAATGCCAGGGTACTAGAGGCAGCTTCCTCTCACCGTCCGCAAAGGACAGTCAGCGCAGTCTTGGAAGCAAGGAAATTGAAATTGATTGGCCACCTTCTTTGGTCCCACGGCAATGATGTCATGAGATGTTCGGTTATTTCGTCAAATTATTGTTTAGCGACACCACCCCATCGACGACAAGGTAGACCTAGGCACAATTGGTCGTACATTGCTTTGAAGGCTGCGTGGGCTAGTTTTGGCAACCCTGCTGTTTTCAAAGCAGACCTTGACCAAATTAATAGAATGGGCTAGCGCCCAGGTGCCGCCGACCCCCCTTTATTTGGGGGGGACTGTGGAGAGAGAGAGAGAGAGAGAGAGAGAGAGGGAGAGAGAGAGAGAGAGAGGAGAGGGAGAGATGGATGGATGGATAGATGGATGGGGATGGATGGATGGATGGATGGATGGACGGATGGACGGATGGATGGATGGATAGATAGATAGACAGACAGACAGACAGACAGGTAGACATGTGAATAGATGATAGATTGATGGATAGATAGAGGGATAGAGAGAGAGAGAGAGATAGATTGATAGATAGGTAGATAGACAGCTTGATAAACAGGTGGATAGATATTGTTGGACAGATGTATAGATAGAGGGACAGAGAGAGAGAGAGAGGGAGAGAGAGAGAGAGAGAGAGAGAGAGAGATAGATGACAGATAGGTAGATAGACAGTTGGATAAACAGATGGATAGATCGATTGTTGGATAGATAGATAGTGGCATAGGAAGAAAGACGGATGGATTGATATATACTTTGAGTGTCAAGGACCCTCCGTTTTTAGGACTGTCATTGTAACCTCATGTTTTTTCCTGCCTGCTGCTGGCTGCTGGTGCTGGCTGCTGCCTGCTGCTGCCTACTCCTGCTGCTGCAGAGGCTTTTGCTGCTGGTGCTGGCTGCTGCCTGCTGCTGCCTACTCCTGCTGCTGCAGAAGCTTTTGCTGCTGCTGCTGCTGCTGGTCCCCGGATGGGAAAACACCATGGCAGTGAAGGACGGAGAAACCCCAAAATTGCACCCCGTAAATGCCTAGCGAAAACGCATAGAAAATGATGATTTTGGTTACTTTTTCCTCTTGCTGCTGCTATGAATTTTGGCTACCTTTTCCTCCTGCTGCTGCAGAGGCTTTTGCTGCTGCTGCTGATCCGTGACCCGTTGTTGTATTTCTTGGTGTCCACAACCTCTCTTCCCTGACGCGCTCCCCCTTGCGGTCGACCGGGGTCGGCGGATATACATATACATGTTTTTTTCCAGCCGGCTTCATTGCACATGATTCCGGCGTAGTTTCCAGGATTCCTGAAATTTCCGGGCATAAATTTGGCAGAAAATTTGGCATCCGGCAGAAAAGAAATCCCGAAAGAGTTTCTAGGTAGAATAAGCCACGGGTGGATCAAAGACTGGCTGAGGGCACCGAATTTTGTTTCAAGTCATCACCTTTTTTTCAACCTGTTGGTCTAAGCATTGCTGAAGCACCGCGATGGTTGAGACTCATTCGATGCATTCGATGCATCCTTTTGGCTCAGCCGCGGCAGCCGACTGGCAGCCGCCCGACTGGGCTGGGATGTTTCGGTGTGCGTGCATCAATGCTGTGATTCTCAGTGGCTTGGCCAGTTCATCCCCATTTTTTACAGGATGAAGGCGTGGTGAAACCAACAATTTCTTAGAAGCTCAAGATTTTCATAATTTTACATTGATCAGATAGATGAACCCATTGTCCACAGTTTGTGTGCTGGGATAACTTTTTGTTTGGTTGGTTTTCACAGGTGAATCTTCACTATATAGATAGAAAACACATAGAACAAGATCACGATGTTGCTGTTCTTTTGAACGTCTAACTATGTGTGTCCCAGTTGTGTGCTCTTAAAACAGCCCCTCTGGAGGTTTGCGACTTCCAGTGAGCTTTGCATATCGTATACTCAGCGAGGCCAATCACCCTTGACGATGGTTTTGTCGATGGTTTCTTTGATGAAATCCGAAGCATTTCGTAAAGCCAAGGACTCGACCAATCCATGTTTTCATTTCAGTGGGACAAAATATCATCCAATGATTCAGGTTCAGGGTTTAGGCAGCCTGAGATCTGAAGTACATGTTGTAGTATCTTCTAGATGGCAAATGGTTTTGACATGTTGTGACCCTCTTTAAGTATAAGTGCTTCTAGGCTTGGGGTACAATCCTTTTGGGGATGTTCGCTTCGGGCTTCCGATAGGCGCAACGTTGCTTCATTGGTTCCTTGGGTTGAACCACCACGAAACAAAAAGCTCAGCTACAGATGGATGATTACTTGGCAACCATTCATGGTAATTGAAGATCATGAGTCACAAAAATAGCCATATCAGTCATGTTCTATCCATTGGATTGGCAAAAACGGGAATATGTTCCTGAAACCCCCATAATGGTGAAAACCATGGTTTCCTGTATTAAGATGTTCCCTCAATGATTCTATCCATTGGGAGGTTTGTTAAAGAACATCTCCATCATCTGCAAGCCCAGCACGCAGGACTTGGAGTCGACTCGCAGGGAGGACGTGGAACCTCCGACTGAAGCCCAGCAACAGAAGGAGTTGGGTGCAGATGGCCCACCGTGGGGCTCACCGTGGGGGATCTGCGGATCCCTTAACGATCCAGCAAAAACACCGATGATGGTTGGAGCTTGGAGAAGAATATGCCCAAACAGCAAAAATTGGATGGGTTGGAACCGTCAAACATATACTATACACATATATAATAATATTGTATGTGTATATATATATATATATGCATATTGAATTCGAGGGTCTGAAACTAACATAGTTATTTTCACTAAGTCGATTTATACCCATACATAGATGGTGTTTTTCCATAGTTTTGTTAGTTTACCAGAGGGTATTTGATTTTGACCCTGACCCCATTTCTCCAGGAGTTCTTTCAATGCACTCGTCAGTGTCGCTGGAAGTTTGGCAACACCTTTGATTTGACCATTGTGGGTGGTCGCAGCGGTTGGAGCGACTGCCAATGCTTTCGCCACTTGGTCAGAGAACGGCCGCCTGTGGAGTCCTCCAGTCATTGGGTTGGTGAAACCTGAGCATTTCGACGGTGATTGGGTTGGTGATATACAGTGATCCTCTCTCGCAGCCAGGATTGCCAAGCGTGACCATGGAGGAAGAATTTGGATGAAATTGTGACTTTTTTTCGGAGTGTAATGCTTAGCTAGGCAACTTGCAGCACGGAAGCTCCAGATGTCCTTGGATTGGTGAAATGATATGTTGGTTGAAATATCGGAGCATGAAGCCAACAGAAAAAAAAAAATCGGAATCAATCATGTAATGCCAACCCGTATTCGTAAACCTCATCGGCTGTTGATCATTGGGCCTTCCTCGGTTACCTCCCTTCCTGCGCACAGCGCCGTACACTGAGGTCTCAAGGCCACAGGCACGTCACGGCGTCACGGCGTTTCGTGGATGCTCATGGTCAACCCAATGCTAGTAACCAAACTGAACCAGATACTTGTGTGATATATTATGTATGTACAATGCTATGTAATAAGATATATGAACCCAGTTCCATTGGGTCCTGGAAGGGGCATTGACAAAGGGGGAAATTGGGAATGTCCGCCAAGGGGAGCCAAAAGATATCTACCACAGGCCTAGGTAAATAGATGGATGGATGGATGTATGTTGTGTATGCTATGCATGTTATGTATGTTATGTGATGTAGGTTTGTATGTCATGTATGTCATGTATGTTATGTATATAAGCATGTCATGTATGTGATGCATGAATGCTGGGGCAAATGCTGCCAGGACTCAGCCATGAGCCTGCAAGTGCAGGCGCCGGTGTGCTCTCAGCCTGCAAGTAACCATGTAGTCGTCATAATGTCCTATGATGGTTGGTAATTTGTTTGATTTCGCAGATGTTTCCTCTTTGGAAAATAAGTTCACACGCAGCTTATGTATAGGAACTGATGATTGACAATTTGGCTGCAAAGACCGAAACTTTGGCAATAGGCTTTGCAAGACATCTCCTGGGCTCTGGATTGAGGAAAACCGTGGCCACCGTGGCAGGAGAGTGCCACGATGATAGTAGAGGAGGAGTACCTGGCGAGCAGGCGGTGAGAAGGGGTGGGTTTTGGAGAAACAGGGTGTGTGTTGGCAAAAGACTGCATGCAGTTGCATTTGGCTTTGGTTCTGAATGGGGCACAGAGGCTGATGACGGTAGGATGTTTACAGTGTTGTGAAATGGAGTTCGCCTTGGCGACGAGACGTTGCAATGTTTTGTCCCAGGTTTACAAGGATGAAAGTCAAGTGTTTGGATGACAGAAGATGCAAGCGTTTGGTATAGGCTTTTGAGGTTCAAGCGTCGCACACGGCAACCACCGCAATGGTGAAGTTCAATTTCTTCGCTGGTGGAGCGGCGACCACCGCGGCTGCCGCCACCCAGGCGACGGCGACAGAGATGAGTTTGGCAGCGGTGGCTGCGATGGATCCTGTGCCAATCCACCCTATCTCAACACGAGCACGAGTTCACTGGGTGTTTGGGAGTCAAAGCAAGTACCCGCAATTCAAATGCATTCTCTGTGCTCCTGGTAGCAATGCAGGGGAGAAGATCTTCATGTTGGCGAAGTTCAACGTGATCCCGGCCCGGGAGGTGAAGGTGGATCAGTGTGTGAAGCTGCTGGCGGTGGAAGTGCGGCAGACTTGGAAAAAAAGCAATGGTGAGATCGTGGAAGCTGCCCTCTGCCCGGATTTGGCGGAGTATGAACTTGCGGTGAACCTGCCAATGCCGGGGAAGCGGAAGCGGCAGGGAGCTGAGTGCCTTGACGTGTTTTATATAGTCTTGGGCAGGGCTTGTGGCAGTTGTCGAGGAGAAAAGTTGTGTTTTTGGACTGGTGTCAAGTACTTGGGAAAGCCATTGTAGGGTGCTGGCAAAAGGGTGGGTCCAGGCTAAGGTTGTGCAGGGGCAGGCAGCGTGTATGGGGGCACTCACATGGAGAATCAGATGAAAATTGAACTGTGCGTAGAGTTTCAGAGTTTGCGTGGCTGATTGAGGTCATCTTTGGTTTTCCTCGATGATGATGCCTCGATGCCTACAGCTGATTTCGAGCTGCTGCCTGGCTTGGCTGGCATTGCGCTGCCATCGCCTGGTGAAGGGGAGAGCTACATCTCAGTGCGTGTGAAGGTTGTGGACCTGTCCGAGATTGGTGGAGATTCGCAAAGGCCTCGCCGTTACATGCAGGTGACGGACGTCGGAGTGGAGGGTTATGACTCGCAGCGTGCCTAGGCCTATTAGGTGGTGTGGAATCTGGGGGTGTTGTGGTAGGGTCGGAACGAAATGTGCTGTGCTTGCACTCTGTGTGGTGCCGTTGCTGGGGCCTGAGGCTACAATATCCAGCTGTATGACGGCCATTGCAATTCGAAGATCTTGGTGAAGGGCGCAGTGGTGGCACTCATGGGATTGCATGTGGGTACTGCAGGGTACTCCGCATATGGAAACATGTGCTGTCTTTGTCCTATTGAAGCCTCTGATGACTAACTTGGCCAAGGATGACAGAAGATATGTACATCATGGTTCCTACCACCCACATTTGACCCATGCAGCCACAGAGCACATCTTACAAACATTGGATATGTATATGGAATTATATGGACATGTTGTCCCATGCAGCCACTACAGAATGTCAAGAATGTCTTTGTCTTTGGCCAAGCGGCTGGTTTTTTGTCCAGCACTTTCGCTTTTTCCATTTGGGCTCGTTGGCCTGCATGCCAGCAGCGCGTGCATGCCGATGGGGCATGACATTGACCTTGGACATCCAGATGTGGTGCCACAGTCCTTGTGGGTTCACACCATGTTGGAACAGTTTTCCAGCGCCATTGACAAAGTGACCGCAGGAGACAGGCAAAGAAACAAAAACAGAGGCGTGGCAGCATGTGGCCATTGCGTAGCCGCAGTGACTGCAGCTATGAGAGCTTTGTGACTTATGGAAAGGATTCGTAGCGTGAAATCACTTGTAGGATGTTTGGCGAATGTAGTTGACAGTGGCCGTAGATTCGGTCATAAGTTGTCTACATTTGGACGCATTTGTATTGTCGGCAAACGGCACTGGTCACACCCTCGATGTCGGGAGTGTCGATGTGACAGGATGCAAGTATCACAATGCCAACAGTTCAGGTGACCCCACGGCTGATGCCTTTTCTGCTGCAAATGATCAGTGAGTTAGAGTGAATGGAATAGAAACCTAAAATAGATATATGTATTTGAATTATTGGTGATTGTATTGGTTTTTGTTAGTTCAATCACGATATATATATATATATATATATATATATACACAGTTGGTTGCTTAAGCCACATTTCCTGCTGAATTTCTCGACACGTTGTACTGGCCTTCTTGGAGGCTCCAAATCCTCCAGGAGGTCCTACGGCGGCTCGAGCAGATGGGGAGCCCAGCGGGAGGTTTTTAGATGGGTTTATGTGGTTTATGTAATATGTTTGAATGGATAATGTACTGGTACAGGGGATGGGATATCTACTTGGAAACACCCAAAGTAATTTCATTCGATATCTTTGTATGGTACACAATGTGCATTGACTACTAGCGCTTGCTAAATGAGATATGGGGATGGGGCAACATCTAATGGGACAGCTAACTTGCACTAATTTTCATCATGGCAATGGACATTTACCAACGTAGATGGGATAGGGTGATGGTCATCCATAAACCATCTGAATGGGTGGATGGACATTCATAAACTCAAGTCATTTCATAACTAAAGTCCAAGTTCGATGGGCCAGGGTTTTCACCCATACCCATGCCATGATGCCATGATTCTGGACTGGCAATGGACACTCCCCAGCCCTCAGGTTTCGAGCCGCTGACAGCTCCAAACAGGAGGCGATTGGAGCACCTGGTGGTCGGCCAAATTTGGTACTTGAAAAATAGGGCAAAGTGCACCCCGAAAAATTGCGATCGAAATGGGGAAAATGATGATAAAACACTGGATTTTTGAGGACCTTATTTTCGGACCGGTCCTCCCATGAACAACGAAAAACATGGGTTGGATGGGATTTAAGATCACGATGATGCCATCATTCCGAACCAGGAACCTGTTTGATTCTTTTGTGCTGCTCGGCGAAGGTCGAGATATGGTTGAGGTATCCCAGTTGATGTTTGATGATCTTTGAATGGCGATGTTAGGGCCGTGGGTACACGCTTGTATACACCACTCCCACCTATCCACTACTCATTGGGTCATCCGACTGCATTTTCTCCATCAAAGCTTTGGAAGGAGTATTGCCTCTGTGCGGGACATCAGCGGGGAAAGCGAAGCGTGTGGATCTGGGATGTTCCCCTTGCTCAGATTCTGATGTTGGATGATTTTTGCATATTTTTGCGGATGTGAACCTGGTCTTGGAAAGCATAGACAGGGGGCATAGTTTTCCCGTGAGAAACCAGAACAGAATTTCCCTTTTGAAATCCAGATGGTTGCAACTATGCCAATCTATCCAATATGGATGAATATGGTGTCTGTTTGAAGATGGGGAATCAGGCAAAATTGTTATTTTGAGATATTTCAATTGGAAAATTATGATTAACAATCTTGTTTCCGATAATTTTTGGACAAAACCATGTCTGCAATTTAATTGTTGACATTGCATTCTAGCGCAGTCGAGCACGGGAACGTTGAGCCTGAGGTGAAAGAACGACCAGATGTGAAGTGGTCACAACTCCGCCATTTTTTGGGGTGCAGATAGAACTTCAATGAACTTCACTTGCCAATGATTGAACCATGTTTAAAGCGTGAACGATTTGGCTGTGGGAGAATTTTAACTTCTTGGGAACCCAGGCTCATACGATCCCATTGAGAAACTGTTGGGCATGGGAATGGACAAGGTGCTTGGCGTCGGTCCGGTTTGACTTGTGGGAATTGGTAGATACTGTATATAGTATATATTTTGTATTACATGGAAGCCACCAAAAACAAATAAAGGATATGTTTAGATTTTTCTTTTCATTACTGTATTTTAAATTGACAATTTTTTATGGGGAGGTTGAATATACAACGTATTTTTGAGTTCATGATGATATGATTCGACTGATGATGACGATGACGATGACGACGACGACGATGACGACGAAGATGATGATTATGATGCTAATTAATAATATGATGATGATGATGATGAGGAGGAGGAGGAGGAGGCTGGAGGAGGAAGTTGCATGGGTTGATGAGATTAGGAATGGCTGTTCCAATCGGATTTTCATGTCAGCGCATTAATACTGTGGACTGTGTAGGTGTGACTGTGGCCCAAAAATTGGATACTGTGGACTGTGTAGGTGTGACTGTGGCCCAAAAATTGGATGCTGCCACTTTGGTTGCCGATGAATATACTGTATCTCATTAAATCCCATTATAATCCATCATATTGATCCTAATTAAATGCAACTGGTAACTGTTTGGGGAGTCCCAAACTTGATGTTTTTTTCGGCAGGAGGAGTCCGCCCGAGTGGCGCTCTGTGCAGTGGGTGGTGATGTGGAGAAAGCCATGCGGTTGGTCTTGGAGGAGAGCGGTTGCTGTAGGGTACACTCCCGAAGTGTCGCAATTTGATATGATTAAAAAAACAATAAAAAACATATTACATTATTTTAGCATATATCGGGACTTTATGATGATTGACCTATCTGTTTTACCAGATGATTTGCCATATGTTTATCAGATCTATATGACTTTTACTCATATTTCACCAAGCTACCTATCATATTTACCAGGGGACAATCAATTGAACTCCACCATATTTACCAGATTTTACCAGATGTTTTTTTCATATTTACATATATTTACCAGATATTTATATGGATTTTTACCATCAATTGAAGGCCCATGGTCCTCCTTTTTTCGGGACAAGCCGCGTTCAGAGAGGATTCGAAGGCCCATGTCTCCCGAGAGGTGCCGTTGGCGATTTCGGAGTCGCCAGCTGTGCTTGTGGAGGTCTGTAGAATCTGTGGCGGATGTATCCATGAATGGGACATTAATGGGATATATATATATATAATTATATATATAATACATTATATACATTATATACATATATATACATTATATACATTATATATCTTATATATCTTATATATACTATATGGAATATTGATGAAATGTATTTGTGGAATACATAACATATAAGAATAAATATATGTATGTATATATATATACACAAACTAATGGCATGGGATATACAGGACTATAATGTGGCAGAACAACTCCAGAAATTTGCCGATGTATTTGCCCCTGGGGGCCTGTGAATGGGAATTTGAAGGCGACAAGGGGTTCGGCGCTGAGTGGATCAGCTGGTGATTTGAAATGTCCATTTGAATGGGGAAACTACTCGAATCATAATTTCCACTATATAATTGTAATTGCTGCTATTATTTATCCTTATTAAAGACTACTGTATCAGTATCTACTATTATTGTTATTGTATTTATTATGATGTGTTGTCTTTATTCTTACTATTCTAAAATCTTCACCATCCAATACTGTCGTTGCTTTAATAAAGCCATGGAGCTAGGCTGTTGGGCACCGGATGGGCACCGGATGGGCCTCTATATGACAAACTGACCATAGGGAAAATGAGGATGAACCTGTATAGAATTTATATGCCTAAAATTGATAAGGCTATCTTCATAAAATCTATACGGTCTACAGGGACGAAATTCGAAACCATGGATTTTTGGAGTAGCCTGTTTTTTCGACGAACGCACATGTTGCTAAATCTCTAAATGTATACTCATAAATACCCTCTGGTAATTTAACATAGCTATTGAAAATGGCCCATTTATAGTTGATTTACCTATTAAAGATGGTGAGTTTCCATAGCTATGTTAGTTTACCAGAGGGTACATTGTGTAGACTACATCCATTTCCGTAGATATGGCGGGTGAAGGTGCTCAGATGGCGTTTTGAAGTCTCTCAGGTGGGTGCCCTTCGACGTGGAAAGCGATCGGATCCTTCAGAACGCTGTGGATCAGATGTAGGAGGTTCCTACACCTCTGAGAGCAGTGCATCTTGAGATCTGGTATAACTTGGTTTACCGTAGGTTACTTGATCTTACTTGTAATTGACGTTAATTGGAGTTTCACTTTTTGAGGACCATGATCTTTCCCAGAAGAGCTGAGATTGGCCTTTTCTTTTCAGGTGATGGAAGCTTAGCCATGACGTGCGTGATACGATATGTCCCAGGTCAGTACAGGTCCGTAGCAAATGATCAGTAGTTAGAGTGAATGGAATAGAAACCTAAAATAGATTTCCGTAGCTTGAATCGAAGCACCTGGTGTCCGAAGGGGAACGATGGAGGGTTGAGCGGGTGCAGGTCCTGCCATATTGGAGCCTGACAAGAGTCTTCGTGATGGCGTCTGGATGCCCAGATGGGCAGGGCAGTAAGACCTCAGCCAAGTCATATGACTTTTGGAGATTTGGTGGCATATGATAGGGAGTGAACGTGGATTGTTCAGCAATGGCATGATCCTGCAGAAACAGGAACTGATGCGAGTAGCATCAAGATGGTTAACAGAGACAACACAGTGTGGATAGACGTTGGAATAAGTTTGGTTAAAAGAAACAACGAAAGATGAACAGACAGTAGAACAATTTTGATATATAGCCTATCCAATGCGTGAACTTATTTGTTTTAACATATCATCAAATGGTTCAAATTTTTGGAATTTTGGGGGAAGAGGGCTGGTGATGAATGCAGTTCAAGGCAGTACTCATGCAGAAGTCCGCAAGACAACGTCCGTCATTTTGCCAGCAAAAGATGGGCCCAAGTTGGACTTCAAGTTGCCCAATATGGGCCCAAGTGATACCGAAAGTTGCCTGACATCACCCCAAGTGAGACCGCGAGTTGCCCAACATTGGACCCACATAGCCACAAAACAGGCTTAGAAAATACAGTTTTGTGTTGGGGGTATTTTTTTCTTGCTGAGACCTTAATGGAGGCCGACATAAACCACCCAATCGCCCAACATGGGCCCAAGTTGGACCCCAGGTCCCCTAATATGGGCCTAAGTTGGACCCAAAGTTCCCTGACATCAGCCCATGTGAGACCCTAAGTTGCGCAACATTGGACTTACATAGCCACAAAACAGGCTGAGAAAAACCCCCAACGGAAAAGTTGTGTGTTGGGTTTTTTTTTGCGACCCCTGGAGTTCCAGGGAGCCCCACATAAACTACCAAATCGCTCAACATGGGCCCAAGTTGGAGCCCAAGTCGCCAATTGTGGGCCCAAGTTAGACCTAAAGTTGCCTGACATCAGCCCATGTGAGACCCTAAGTTGCCCAACATGGGACTTAGATAGCGACAAAACAGGCTGACAAAAAAAACCCAACGGAAATGTTTTGTGTTGCCCAGCATGGTACTTTTCTCCTAGAGAACGCAATGATTTGGCCAATGGGTTTTGGGCTTATCGACTAACATTTGGATTTATTGATGGTTCCCTACTGTTTTTTTACTTACCTCATCTGGGAAAAAAACTGTAAGTGGCGGTGTTTGGGTCAGTTTCTAATGGAGCCATTCAAGATTTTCCAGGCCACTGCACTTGGGGGAGCTCGACATGTTTCACTGGTTCATGCGGTTAATGTTCATTGGTTAATGAGTATAGTATATAAGTGACACCAGGAGCGATTGGTCCATTCAAGTGGCCTTGGTTTTTTGGCTCAAGCCATTTTGGCTCAGGCCATTCTCGCTCAGGGGCTCAAGCCAACCCCTCCCCTGCCCCCTTCACCCACAACCCCCTGCGGTGACCCCCCCCCGGCTCGCGGCCCCGAGTGCGCCATCACTTTCAAGGCTGCCTCGGGCCCCAATCCCAAGCGAGGCGCGCCGCCCCCCCCCTTCTACGGCGAGCCCGCCCCGTACCCTTTCGTTGTCCCCCCCGAAGCTCCATTCCCACCCGGCTGAAACCCTTTTCCACCTCCAACCCCCCCCCCCGTGCCCCCTTCACCCACAACCCCCTGCGGTGACCCCCCCCCGGCTCGCGGCCCCGAGTGCGCCATCACTTTCAAGGCTGCCTCGGGCCCCAATCCCAAGCGAGGCGCGCCGCCCCCTTTAAAGGCGCGCCCGCCCCGTACCCTTTCGTCGCCCCTCGGAAGCCCCATTCCCACCTGCCCCCTTGGCGGCTGACACCCTTTACCACCCCCCCCCAACAGCCCCCCACCGGGGGACCGCACATGGCGCCACTGCAGCACCTTCCGCGCCCCCATCCCAACCGCAGTTGTTTCACCCGTTCCTTTTGCTACGCGGCCGCTGCAGTCACCCTGCTGTGTGCAGGCCACCCTTTCTGGGCACCCGCTTTAACCCCAGAGCGGTCCCCCGCGACTTCGGCCAGTGAGGTTCCTCGTCCCCTCAACCGTCACGCGCGCCGCGCGCTCACCTCCATCCTCAATGACGTCTGGGCACCCAGTCCCTCCCCCCGACCCCGCACCCGGCACCAAGCCCGCTGCCCCCGCCGCCACTGCCGACCCCACCGCCACGGCCACCGACCCCCCCAACTTACCCGCCAGCTCCCAGGCAGCAACTGCGCCAGCCCACGATGGTCCGGGTGGCCGCTTCGCGCACACCGGGTCGGCGAAGCTGCCAACCCCGGCCCCCCTTCCCCACCACCCCCTGCCCCCGAACCCCACCCCACCCAACACACGTTCGCAGACACCATCCTGCTTAGCGATTCCGACGAGGCCCCCGCACCTCCCCCAGGCCCCTGCGCAGTTTGCTTAGAGCCCTTTGCCCCTGCTTGCCCCCGACGCCGGCGACCCATCGCCTGGCCCACCTGCGGCCACTGCTACCATTTCTCATGCTTAGCAAGGCTCAGAGCACAAGTACAGCCCCCCCGCTGTGCTCAATGCAGGTCCCCGTGGCCTGAGGGCCCGGAACATGACGACACACTGTCACGCTTGTGCGGCACTGTTGGTGTGAACCCGTTCCGCGACTCCGAAGCGGAGACCCCCGGCCCCACCCCACCACCCACCTGCCCCGCTTGGCGCGACCGCGCGCCACCCACCGCGCCAATCACCGCCAGCACAAACTCCTGGCTCTACGTCCCCCTCCTCTGGGCCGCGGCCGGCCTCCAAACCCAAGCTGCCGCACAAGCCTGGCAAACCCAGTGCGGCGAGTGGTGGACCCTAGCCCGTGACACCCTCGCCGACGCCCCCCCAGTCGATTTGGAAGCTTTCCGCACGGCACTCAACCTTACCCCGTCCGCCGGAGCCGCCGAACAACTTGCCCGGCTCACCGCCGCCGGACCCTTTCCCGCCGGAGCCCATGCTTACCTGCGGTGGCTTCTCCAAATCCTGGCGGACGCGGACGGGTACATCCCGGCGGCTTCCCAAGAAACCTGCTTGCAACTTTATGGCGGGCTACCCTTCGCCGCTGCACTCGACCGCCAAGCCAACCTCTTCCGCGCGCCGCCCACCCCCGACCCCGCACCCGCACCCGCCTTCACCACCGCCATCCCCTCACCTTCCATCCCCCCCACCCCCACCGACCTGCCGAAGCACCCGCGGCCGCGGACGCGGCCGTGGCAATCGCCCTGCTTCCCCCCCACCCCTCCCCATGACCGATACTGAGATCGACGCACCTACCCAGGCCCCCAGACCTGCACCACCCACAGGCCTATCTTGTCTTGACGCTGTTGATCTGTGCGCCACGCTCCGCATCCGCACCCCCACCTTCCAATCAGTCCCCCGGCGGCTCCTGCCAACTTATAAACACGCCCTTCGCATGGCGCTTGACGCCATCAACTCCCCCACATCCAACCCTGTCGACACCGAACGCGGGTGGAAACTGTTCCTACTCGCTCCACGCCTCCTCCTGCACCGCCCCACCCACCAAACCCTTGCCACCCCTGAGGAACTTGACCGGCGGGCGGCCCTCTTCCGAACCGGCGAGTGGCTCCAACTCCTCCACGAGTCCTCACCCGCCCCACGCCGCACACACCCGACCCCCTCCCCCAACTCACCCACGGACAGCGCGCGAGCCCAACGGGCCATGACCCTGGTCCAACAAGGCGAGCTGTCTGCCGCCAGTGCCGCCCTCACCGCGTCCCCGCTGGCTCCCCTCACGCCAGCCACCCTGGCCGAACTTCGCCACCCTGACCGCCGCCCCCAACAACCCCAAGTCCCCATCGACCCCTACTTGCGAATGGGCTCGCCCTCGGATCCCCTGCACCTTGACACTGCTCGCCTCCTCGCCAACTTGCGCACAGGCCGCCGCGGCGCTGCACCAGGCCCCTCCGGGATGACCACCGAACACTTGCGAGTGGTTCTAGACTCGGACGAAACCACCCTCAAACTTACCGCTGCAGCCACCCGCCTTGCCACAGCGGCCCTCCCACCCAACATCCTCCTCGCCCTCCGCCTCGGACGCATGGTCGCCCTCCAAAAACCCAATGGCCGGGTCCGCGGGCTCGTCATGGGAGATGTGTTCCGCCGCCTTGTCGCCCGAACGCTCGCACAACAGTTCAGCCCCCAGTTCCAAACCGCTACTGCCCCCCACCAGTATGCGCTTGCCACACGGGCTGGAGGCGAAGCACTTGCACGGTCCGTGCGGGTTGCCACAGAGTTGCAACCAAACCTCACCGTCCTGTCCGTCGATGGCGTCGGCGCGTATGACCATATTGCGCGCCAGGCCATCCTTCAAGGCATCCACGGTGACCCGGGCCTCCGCCCCCTACTCCCATTTGTGAGGCAATTCTACGCGTCCCCTTCCGAGTACCTCTGGTATGATGCGGCTGGCACATGTCACCCCATCCACCAGCACGAAGGTGGCGAACAGGGGGACCCCCTCATGCCAGGCTTGTATGCGGTCGCAGTGGCGCCGGCCCTACAGGAAACCCACCGCGCACTCCTCCCCGGGGAAGCGCTCCTGGCATACCTGGACGATACTTACATCCTCTGCGCCCCTGAGCGCACGCGGGTCCTCTACGAACATCTGGAACAGGCACTCCGGCGCCACGCCAACGTCACGTTACACCAAGGCAAAACCCGCATGTGGAACGCTAGTGGTGCCTCCCCCACTGCCTGGCCACCCGCACCCCCTGACGCGCCGCCGCTCTGGGTTGGCGGTCCCGACACCCCGCCTGCAGAACAAGGCGTCACAGTGCTAGGTACCCCCATCGGAAGCCACGAGTACATCCTCGCCCATCTCCGTGCCACGCGCGCAAAACATGATGCACTCCTTACAGCCATCCCCACCCTCCCTTCCCTCCAAGCCAGTTTCCTGCTTCTGCTCTATTGTGCCAACCCCCGCCCAAACTACCTCTTACGCACCGTGCCACCAGAGCAAACCCTTGAATACGCAGCCGCCCATGACGCTGCGATGGCCCGGTGCCTCGCAACATTGCTGGACCGGCCAGATGGCCTCCCCGCCACCAACCATGCCCGCGCCCGCCTCAGCCTTGCCCATGGCGGCCTGGGCCTTCGGTCGGCCACCCACCATCGCCATGCGGCCTATTGGGCCAGCTGGGCTGACACCTTACCCGCGGTACACGCACGATGGCCAGCAGTTGCCGATCAACTCGGCCAACTGCTAACAGGGGAGTCCCGAGCTCGCCCCCCGAGCGTCCAAGCTGCAGTTTCCGCCGCAGCTGAACTCCAACGTGCCGGCTTTACCCCCCCTCCCTGGGGCTTGCTCATCACCGGCAGCCCCCCGCCCCCAACCCCCCCGAACCCCTCACGCGGCGACCCGCTGCGTGGATGGCAACGTGCCTCCGGGGCCGCGATCGACCAAGAAGATTTTGCAGCGCTTTTTACCACCCTGCCCGACCCCGAGCGCGCACTTCTCCTGTCGCAAGCGGGCCCGCACGCCGCCACCACTTTCACCACCATCCCCACTTGCCCCGAGTTCCATTTCGACAACCCCCACTATCGCACCCTACTCCTCCGACGGCTCCGCCTGCCGTTGGGGTTTGCCTCCGCTCGCTGTCGCTGCGGCCGCCGCTTAGACGCGTTCGGCGACCACCGCGCCGCATGCGCAACTAGCGGGGCCTTGCGCACCCGAGCCGTGCCAATTGAAAGAACCTTGGCCCGCATCCTCCGCGAGGCCGGGGCTCGCGTGCACATGCACGTCCCCCTAGCCCACATGAACCTTGACCCGCCCCCCGCGGATGGACGCGCCATCGAAATCCTGGCACAAGGCCTCCCCCTTTGGCACGGCGCACAACTTGCGGTTGACGCAACCCTTGTTAGCCCCGTTGGCCGGGATGGCGCGGCACACCCCCATGCTGCCACCACCCCCGCAACCGCCATCACCCAGGCTACGCGGCGCAAACGCATCTCGGTCTACCCTGAGTTTGCATCCCAACGCCGCTGCCGTCTTGTCGTTGTGGGGCTGGAAATCGGCGGGCGCTGGGGCATTGAGGCCCAGTCCCTTGTCCACAGCCTCGCCGCGGCCAAGGCGCGAGCCACCCCCCCTGGCCTCCAAGCGGCCGCGGTTGGCGCTTACACACGCCGCTGGGCAGCTCTTTTGAGCTGCACAGCCCAGCGGGCCTTCAGCGCGAGCCTGCTGGAGCTACCCTTGGGCGCCACCGACCACACCGACGGCGACCCTCCCCCTTTTTTCGATCTCCTCGCCGAAGCGCGAGGAGACGACCCCCCCCACCCCAGCCGCCTCCCTCTAAGACAGGGGATCTGACCATGTGACCAATGGCGGTGAAAAAGGTGTCGCAGAAAAAAAAAAAAACATGCTTGAACATTATATTACTCTATTTCGACCTCCAAGCGTACAGATATATACATGTACCATCAGTCAGATGAAACCACAAAAAGAGTCGTACTCATGTGAAGCAGGTGCAACACAAACATAAAGCTCACAACATGAACTGTTCTTGACGCAAAAGCAACATGGTATAGCTCCATGGTCATGACCCGCATGATCAGATTGTAAATGGATTGTCAGGTCAGAGCAGATTGCCGTCCAGATCCAGCACTTGGATCAACGGTATCTTGCCACGGCTCAGACGCTTTGCCCGAGGCGCGCTTGGGCAGGCGAACCTATCACTTGTTGAAGTCCACTAAAGTGTACAGCATTGATAGGTTCCTTTATTTGATGGCCACCATGTGCCAATGCATTGCCCATCAGTTTCAATAGATTCTCATTATGGAATTCTAAGTATATATTGTATTCTGACGGAATCGTGTGATGTTGAATTAAATTGTAGCTGCATCTGAATCTGATTGAGATGGGTGATGATGGGTGCCTATCAGTGTCATGACCCCCGCATGCAAGTGATTGTGCCTTCAGAAATGGGACACGAGAGGATTTTGTAGGAGGAATCAATGAGAATCAATGAGAATCGTAGACATCCCCCCATTCGTTTCATGAGAGTAGCTAGAAAGATGGTGTATAAAATAGGGAAGAAAAAACGGGATAAGGATTCTGGGACCTATCACCAGGAGCGCTGCTGTTGCTGGTTGTGCCTGTAAAAGCTTGGATTTTGAGACCTGGATTACTGCGTTTTTTTTGTTTCAGGTTTGTTGATGTTTGTTGATCGCGAGAATCTGTAAAAGCATCCTTATTTTGGATGGTTTAGGTCCTTAAACCTCCAGATATTGATGATGATTGATGATGATTAATGGCAGTGACGATGGTTGATGATGGTTGATGATGATTGATGATGATTGATGATGATTCACGATGATATTGGATGATATTATTGGACGATATTGGACTATAACGGTTGGATATTTATTCGAAACCTTACAAATATTTTTCCGGGTGAAGCCAAGGAGCTTGGCTTTGCAGTACTTCTGGTTGTATGCTGTGCCCTTCTACATCCACAACGTTTACTTGAGTTGCGTCCTGGTTGACATTTGAAAGCAATACATTGACAGAAGACACAAATCTGTGAGCGGTTCGTCGGTTGCACCATAGGGACCATATTCCACTGACCTAATTTTACCTAGCCCTTGTCCAATCCAAATCAGAGCCAATTTTTTTCCTTTTTTCCTGATGGTATTTGCACTGACCTGACTTGTAGCATTTCTGGTTTGAAAATGGTGTATACCCCCTATCAAATAATAGGGAACATGGAGTACAAAGGGCTAGGGGACTAAATCCCATGAGGTAGGTAACTAGCATCGATAAAGTATATATATATATATGTATATATATGTATAGACACATATTATATATATATTGTGATGCATAAATACATAAGATATATATATATATACACATGTAAAGACATACATACATTGTATACGTGGTTACAAACCCCAATACTGTAAGAAAATGCTTGAACAGTATATTCTTTATTACGACTTCCAAGCGTACAGATATATACATGTGCAATGAGTCAGATGAAACCACAAAAAGAGTGGTACTCATGTGAAGCAGGCGCAACACAAACATAAAGCTCACAACATGAACTGTTCTTGATGCAAAAGCAACCTGGTATATCTCCATGGTCACGACCTGGATGATCGTCTACTGTGCCAGATTTTAAATGGATTTTCAGGTCAGAGCAGATTGCCTTCCGGATCCAGCACTTGGATCAACGGTATCTTCTGTGGCTCAGACGCTTTGCCGGAGGCGCGCTTGGGCAGTCGAACCTATCACTTGTTGAAGTCCACTAAAGTGTACAGCATTGATAGGTTCCTTTTATTTGATGCGCCTCCAGGTGCCAATGCATTGTCCATCATTCTCAATAGATTCTCATTATTGAATACTAAGTATATATTGAATTCTGACGGAATCGTGTGATGTTGAATTAAATTGTAGCTGCATCTGAATCTGATTGAGATGGGTGATGAGGGGTGCCTATCAGTGTCATGAACCCCACATGCAAGTGATTGTCCCTTCAGAAAAGGGACATGAGAGGATTTTGTAGGAGGAATCAATGAGAATCAATGAGCATGGTTGTCATCAAGAGCTTGACAATGTTTGGAGTTGGCGGTAGGCACTGGATGATCATGGCTTGCATGGTGCAATGACATGCTTAGGTGTTGAGGTGACACAGTCCTGATGAAACATGTCAGGTTCATTGCATGATGGATGCACTTGCACGGGGCAGTGTTTGGACCAGCAGCGGGCGTTAGCGAGGGGCTGATCTCTGTTGCCATGGTTGTTTTTCTCCGTGTTGTTGGCGTTAAGCCTGCCGTATCGGAGCCAGTCAGAGCGGCTTGGGAAAAGATGGACCTGAAGGTGTTGAATGACCTGTTGACGAAGGCATTTGGGCTGGGTGTGGTAGGACGGAGGGGCAGCATTGATGGCAGTGATTTGTAGGGTCATGGATTGTTTGAGGCAATGTTTGGTTGAACCAAGCGGAGCATGTTTGCGTCCATGCAGGAAGCTGGCAATGACATGGAGCCGTTTGAGGTGAACAACAATGGAAGGCAGGTTATGGTGAAACTGGCCGGAGAGAAAGTTCTCACCTTTTTGCAGAAGGTGTTCGATTTGGAGGCGGTTGAAGCGACCCAGCAAGGAAGTGAGCCAGAGGTGGTGCTGGAGAAGGGATTTGTGGTGGAGTTGAAGCAGCCGCAATATTTTGGAAGTCGCAGTGAAGCATTGCGCTTGGTTCGTGACGTTGCGTCCCTTGGATGTATGAGAGAGGTGTTAGGCAATGGCGGTCCAAATCTTGCAAGGGTGATTAGAGATAAAGGGGCTGGCACTCACAGCGATGGGTTGCTCCTTTGAGTGGGACATTGGATCGTGGAAGTTGTAGTGCAAGTGTGACAATGGGGAGTTGGTGACACAACCTGAGGCCTGAGCTTCGCTGGTCGCGTGTGATTCCCATGAAGCAAGGAAGTCAGCTTCGCTGCTGGGCTGCTGCTACCAAATCTGTGTGGCTGGCGAGCGAGAAGAAGCTGGCCGTGCTTGGGGTCGTTCGCCTAGTTGACCATGAAGAAGCTAAGAAATCTGCCGAGGCCTACATGTCTTCATGTGGGAGTGCGGGAAATGGATGGCCTCCTAATCAGGGTTGTAGTGTTGGAAAGATGGGAAGTGAGCAACATTGTTTTTAAGGGTATGTATTGAGAACTAACCCTGGATTATGATTGGAGTTGTAACTTGGGAGTTTGGAACATTTGCGATGCCTGCAAGCAGGTCGGCTCCGAGTTGAAGAAGAAGGTCATGTCACTCCAGGAGAATGCATCTACGGTCTCTTGGCTTCTGCGCCAGCGGCCATCTGGAGGTTGCCCGGGTCGAAAGAGACGGGCGATTGATAGAGCTGTGGAAGTCATTGGCATAGGCGGGGCCAAAATGAGGGGACTGTCGGCGAGAAGGCAGTTTTGTGGTTTATTTCATGATGACATAAATGTTCCTTGTGGTGTGATCAGTGTCACCAGGATCTCGAGTGACAGCAAGTCGTGTGAGCAGTGCCCAAGAAGTACCAGCCGATGATGAGGTGGAGGGCATTGGTATGGAATGAGTGGCGCTGGTGGGCAGTTGGCTTTGATGTGAAGCCGATGCATGGCTTCCCCCTTTTTTTGCAGGCAAACTTTGGTTGAGTGCGAAAGTTGCCAGAGGCATCTTGTCCTGTGGATCGGGGATGCGCCATGAGTGCGCATAGCTGGTCTTCGCAGGCCAGGGGGTGTTGTAGATTCAGTGATTGGCAACGGCAATTGGAATGATTGAACTCTGAAGCAGGGGATAGACATGCATGAAATCACTGGTGGCTCATGAATGTTGGGGCATGTACTGAGAACACACCATTCAGGGCAGAGTGAAGGAGCTGTAGGTGAATGGTGCATGTTTCAGCATGGTGTTGCTTGCTTACTGGGCCGTGACCAGGAAGAAGCGACAGCATGATGGTCGGAGACAGGGCCGGAAGCTACGCGATGCTTTGCATGGCTCCATTTGTGGCAGCAAGCAGATTTCTTTGTACAGATGGGTTCTGCCGGCCTGACCTGTCAAAGGTTTTTTCCTGTGCGGTGAAATGACGCAAAGCAGTTCATTCCTGTCATGTACCATTGGTTGAGCTGATGTCCGGGGCTGACCATTGAAAGCCATATATGCATTGATGGGATTGTACTGTTGGTATGTTGTGTTTTACATAAGGACTGGGTGCAGTTGGAAGCAAGGACCCCTCCCCAAGCGCGCCGACGGCGCAAAACCGTGTGCCTCTGCAGGTGTTCACCTTGCGGTTCATCCAGTACCTTGCAGACCGATGATCCTTGGACTGTTTCATACGCCATATGCCAGATGGTCTGGGATTGCTACATGGCATCTTTTGCATATAGGACCCCTGCCATCCGAAATTATTCCGATGTGGAGGTTAGGTCTAGGGATAATGTTCTAGAATAATTTATTTGGGCATCATTTTCAGGCACTATGGGCAAAGTGTAGGTGGCAAGACATTGGACTAAGTTTGGTTAACAGAAACAGCACAGTGTGGATAGACGTTGGAATAAGTTTGGTTAAAAGAAACAACGAGAGATGAACAGACAGTAGAATAATTTTGATATATAGCCTATCCAATGCGTGAACTTATTTGTTTTAACATATCATCAAATGGTTCAAATTTTTGGAATTTTGGGGGAAGAGGGCTGGTGATGAATGCATTTCAAGGCAGTACTCATGCAAAAGTCCGCAAGACAACGTCCGTCATTTTGCCAGCAAAAGATGGGCCCAAGTTGGACTTCAAGTTGCGCAATATGGGCCCAAGTGATACCGAAAGTTGCCTGACATCACCCCAAGTGCGACCGCGAGTTGCCCAGCATTGGACCCACATAGCCACAAAACAGGCTTAGAAAATACAGTTTTGTGTTGGGGGGTATTTTTTTCTTGCTGAGACCTTTATGGAGGCCGACATAAACCACCCAATCGCCCAACATGGGCCCAAGTTGGACCCCAGGTCCCCTAATATGGGCCTAAGTTGGACCCAAAGTTCCCTGACATCAGCCCATGTGAGACCCTAAGTTGCGCAACATTGGACTTACATAGCCACAAAACAGGCTGAGAAAAACCCCCAACGGAAAAGTTGTGTGTTGTTTTTTTTTTTTGCGACCCCTGGAGTTCCAGGGAGCCCCACATAAACCACCAAATCGCTCAACATGGGCCCAAGCTGGAGCCCAAGTCGCTAAATGTGGGCCCAAGTTAGACCCAAAGTTGCCTGACATCAGCCCATGTGAGACCCTAAGTTGCCCAACATGGGACTTAGATAGCGACAAAACAGTCTGACAAAAACCCCCCAACGGAAAAGTTTTGTGTTGTTTTTTTTTTGCGACCCCTGGCGTTCCAGGGAGCTCCACATAAATCACAAAATCACCCAGCATGGGCCCAAGTTGGATCCCAAGTTGGCCAACATTGGACCTGCATATATAGGTTGTGATGCTTTAAAACCCAATTTTAACAAGTGACATGAGGAATGGTTTTTGCCGTCAAGAAAAGGATGACTTGGTAATATTGGGTGTAAAATATACATAGCCTATCACCCTTAGCATTGCTAAAATTTATTAAGCACTGTTAGTAGCCATGGACCTCCAACGTTTCCAGCCAGGAACCGTTGAAATCTTGGGTTGGGTTGGACTTCGGCGCAGCTGTGTTGGGGCAGCTGGATGATAAGCTGGCCGGCAAATGGTACGGGGTCCCGGTGCGCTCCGGAGAGTCTCGGGGAGATGAGGAGCCTTTGCCGAACCATTGGGGAATGTTCCGAAACAATCAAGGGGTGTCGATGGTTCATTGATGAGTATGATATATTTGGTGAACCCAATCGTGATGGCAAGTCTGTGGGGAAATCTGATGGAGAAGCATCTCCCACTAGAAATTAAGTTTGAGCGAGACAACTATGCAACATCGGATAGTGTTAAGGCTTAGTCGAAGTGGACGATTCACATGAGCTGGTTGGTTTGGAACATTTTTGTTTTTCCATCTCCTGGGAATGTCATTATTCCAACTCACTTTCACTGCATCATTTTTCAGAAGGCTCAGCCACCATTTTATGCGAAATTCACTAGTTTGAAGCATCGAATTTCTGTAGACTTGGCCTGCCTTGGGGCGACTGTTTCTTGCCAAGTCCACGGGCCAAGGTCAAGAGAAGAACCGATTGCGCATGACCTGTACAGAACAAACCGTCCAAGTGCACCTGGCCAGGATCCCCTGGGGGGATCCCTTCAAGGGAATTCCTTTCTTCGACTTGGCGAAACCAGAGATATGCATGGTGTATGGGAAGAAATATCATTGATATGATCATCTATGAGATCAAATGAGATAAGTAAGGTTCATTTGATGTAATGTAGGGCACATTGTGTCACTATATCATAGATATATCATAGTTTATGTAGCATGCTGTAGGGGTCTGCCTCGGTCTAACTAGGCTCCCAAGCTGAACAAACGACGAAGGGACCGCGAGATGTTTTGGGGGAAAACCATGGTTTGGCAGGAAAATGAGGATATACGGGATATCCCCCGAGCATGGTACTTTTCTCCTAGAGAACACAATGATTTGGCTAATGGGTTTTGGGCTTATCGACTAACATTTGGATTTATTGATGGTTCCCTACTGTTTTTTTCATTGGATAGCTGAGCGGATTGTCTAGGTAGACAGTTTTATTCCTGAAAGGTAATACTGCACCCATCATTTGCCTGATGATGCCCCCAGGACCTTTTTGCTCTCGGATGCTTTCGAAACCGACACAGCGATTGTTCATGGAGAAAGGTTCGGGTTGTGAGAGGAAACCGAGGTGGATATCTAGTAACCCTAAAAAAGAGGAACACGTGGATTTGGCACTGTAAGAAGATGCTTGAACAGTATATTACTCTATTTCGACCTCCAAGCGTACAGATATATACATGTACAATCACTTAGATGAAACGACAAACAGAGTCGTACTCATGTGAAGCAGGCGCAACACAAACATAAAGCTCACAACATGAACTGTTCTTGATGCAAAAGCAACCTGGTATAGCTCCATGGTCACGACCCGGATGATCAGATTGTAAATGCATTTTCAGGTCACAGCAGATTGCCTTCCAGATCCAGCACTTGGATCAACGGTATCTTGCCACGGCTCAGACGCTTTGCCCGAGGCGCGCTTGGGCAGTCGAACCTATCAGTGGTTGAAGTCCACTAAAATGTACAGCATTGATAGGTTCCTTTTATTTGATGTGCCACCATGTGCCAATGCATTGTCCATCGTTCTGAATAGATTCTCATTATTGAATTCTAAGTATATATTGAATTCTGACGGAATGGTGTGATGTTGAATTAAATTGTAGCTGCATCTGAATCTGATTGAGATGGGTGATGATGGGTGCCTATCAGTGTCATGAACCCCACATGCAAGTGATTGTCCCACATGCAAGTGAATGTCCTTTAGAAAAGGGACATGAAAGGATTTTGTAGGAGGAATCAATGAGAATCAATGAGAATCGTAGACATTCTCCCATTCGTTTCATGAGAGTAGCTAGAAAGATGGGGTATCAGATAGGGAACGAAAACGGGATAAGGATTCTGGGACCTCTCACCAGGAGCGCTGCTGTTGCTGGTTGTGCCTGTAAAAGCTTGGTCTCTGAGACCTGGATTACTGCATTTTTTTTTCAGGTTTGTTGATGTTTGTTGATCGCGAGAATCTGTAAAAGCATCCTTATTTTGGATGGTTTAGGTCCTTACACCTCCTCGAACCTATCATTTGTTGAAGTCCACTAAAGTGTACAGCATTGATAGGTTCCTTTATTTGATGCGCCACCATGTGCCAATGCATTGTCCATCAGTCTCAATAGATTCTCATTATTGAATTCTAAGTATATATTGAATTCTGACGGAATCGTGTGATGTTGAATTAAATTGTAGGGGATTACCATTGCCGTAAAGCTCGGTATTGCGAGATTTCTTTTGGGATTACCGCCTGGGAATGTAACAGAACATAGCTATAGCTGTTGCCATTCGTGGTAAATCACCAGTCGCCAATATCAGCAGATTTTGTCAAGAATCAATGGTTGAAAAACTATATACACTTAAAATTATATATAGATATACATATACACATGTATACATATATACATGAGAGAGAGAGAGAGAGTGAGAGATAGATGGAGAGAGAGAGAGAGAGAGAGAGAGAATGAGAGATAGATGGAGAGAGAGAGGGATAGAAAGATACAGAGTTGGATAGATAGATACTCTCAAAGTTTGCTTTCGTGGTGCCCACCCACATCCCGAATTGAGCGTCTTGGTCTTGAGCGGATTATGTGCGAACGATGCGATTGGCCAGGACCATTGGCGGCAGATCTGCTGCCAAGGTCAGTTCTCTAGGCAATTCATGCGACTTGTTTGCCATCCATTCCATACTGTGAAATGTGCATGCCCAAATGAAATGGACGATCAGATCCAGTAGGAAGGATGGAAAACGATATGTTTTTGTTCCCATTTGACCTACAATCATTGAAAGTGGTGTGGAACATGGCAGGTAGATGTCCAGTGTGAGGTGGGATCGCGGGTGTGCAGTCGCCCCTGAAGCATCGCAGACAAGTAGTGTCGCGCAAAAGGTTGCAGCTGCATGGGAGATACTGTTTGGATTGAGACGATGCACATGGGCAGCTGGTAGAAGTGCCAGAGACATATTGTAGGTTCAGGCACTGCGTGCACATGATGAGGCATTATGTTTTGGGACGTCAGCAGACCCAAAGGCTCAAGAACATCAAGAGCGATGTTTGCGAGTGGCAGCCCCACTCGGCGCTGTCCGTGCCAGTGTGACATGCACGAGGCCATCCGTGTTGGCATTGTAAGCACGAGGCCGTCCGCGCCGGCAGATTTTGCGCGAGGTGCCGCAATGCGCTTAAACACAGCGGGTAGAGCCCGTGCCCGTAAGGGCGGAGGCACAGCCTCTTGCGTTTTTGATTGGAACGCTGTTGAGAGTCACTCTGGTGTACTTGGTTGCGGAGCCATGCGCGGCAGCTTCCTTGGTGCTGGTGTTTGTCGTGTTGCTGTTGTTGTTGTTGTTGCTGTTGCTGCTGCTGCTGTGGTTGTTTTTGTTGTTCGTTTTTTGTTGTCGTTGTCGTTGTCGTTGTCGTTGTCGTTGTCGTTGTTGTTGTTGTTGTTGTGGTTGTTGTTGTTGTTGTTGTTGTTGTCGTTGTCGTTGTGGTCGTTGCTTTTGGTGGTGGTGGTGGTGGTGGCGGTGGCGGTGGTGGTGTTGGTATTTGTGTTGGTGTCGTTGTTTTTGTTCTTGTTCTTGTGCTTTTTCATGTTGTTCAAGCATTTACGGCAAAGTTGGGTTTGGCACCAGAACAGAGTAGGGCAAAGGCATTGCTTTCAGGACCGGGAGCTCGTAAGCAGCAGCGCCATCGGCAGAGACACTTTCAAGGCGGCGGGGCAGTGCCAATTGAGCGAGCACTTGTGAAAGCAGTCTGCTTGTCACTTCTGGAAGAGCCTTCCGATGTGGACCATTTGTGGGCGCAAGAGTGGGTGCAAGGTTGGGAGGGTTGGCAGGAATTGGAGGAAGACAGGTCGGACGACATGGCCATCGAACTGGCGCACCGCTTTCTCAGGATTGCAGGCATGAATGTACCCACAAAGAGAAAATCAAACCGGCAACGAATAATAGAACTAGAAATGCAGAAAGGGCTGCGGTTGCAAGTTGCGTCTGCGCATGGTGTAAACAATTGCTTGATCGATTCGCTCTTGTTGGGCCTGGTGGCAAAAGGCTTAGCCCCGGAGGGAATGACCCTGGCAAAACGGGAAGAGGTGTGCGCAGCATGCAGGGCAGCCCTACACAAGCAACACGGCGTGCCATTTGGCGTGTATTTAGATGGACATCAGGACACCCCGCGAATCCTTCAGTTCCTCATGGGGGAGCTTTGGCAAGTGGATGCTTCGGTGCGGGTCTGCTTCTACGATGCTTTGGATCATGCAGAGCTGGGTTTGGGGCCTCATGAGTTAGATTATGTGGACGTAGCGTGTGGACGAGGGACCGCTGCCCAAGCAACGGTACTGCATGTTTACAACCAAACGGTTGCCACAGGTCAGGGTTACCACTTCGACGCATTGGTAGATGCGTCTGCCACCGTCAGCTGGCCGAAAGACGAAGGAGGAACGGAAGAAAATGAGGTGGCCCAAGTAAGGCTGGCGGCGTGGAAGGAAGGGACGACAGTGCCTGGGGAGACCGCAGTTGGGACGCCAAAGGCATCGAAGAGCGTTTCCAGTACCCGCGCTGTGCCTGGCGCAGAAGATGTGCAAGTTTTGCTGCAAGCTTTTTTCCGTTCGCGGGGGGCGCAGATCACGGTCCACATGCAGGATGCTTGTGAAGTCCTTGCATGTGGGCAGGATCGACAAGCTTTGTGTGCAAAGTTGCATACGTTGCAACAGAGCGGCCTTGCGTATGCTGATTCCGGCTGGCATGCCGCACTGCGCTTAGTGGACCAATGGCTAGGCTATTGCAATAGCTGCAGGCAAGGGTCGCCGCAGAAATTGGGGAGGGGGACAGCGGAGACATCGGACTCTATGTGTAGGAATGTGAGCGATGCCAGGGATTGCGGTGGCGAACGCGTGGCTGTGAGAGAGGGGGCGGGCCAAGCGACGCCAAGCGTGAAGAAAAGAGCGAGCAGCCCAGTGAAGGACAAGCATTCGTGGGTTCCGGTGAAGCGCTTGCGTCAAAAGACAGCCGTTACTGCGGCCACGACCACGTTGGACGACGCATGGCGCTTAGATGCCCCAGGCAGCGAAAACGTGGAAGGAGAAAGTGTGTTTATCTTGCGGTGCGCCGCGGCGGGGTGCAAAGACCCGCGGCAGGTGGCAGAACGGCAGATTACAGCATTGAGCAAGAAACTCAACGAGAAGCCAACGCTGCCGTCGCAGTACCAAAATGTATGCAGCCATCGAGAAGCATATGACCTGCCGTCGTCGCACTGCAGCTTCCGTGGATGTAGCTATGCGTCAGAAAGTGCAGAGGGGTTGGCGGACCATATCGTCAGCAGCCACGCTGAAATATTTACAGAAGTGTGCGGCAAAGCCATAAAACAACAGGACATGAATGGAATTTATGCGGCAGCAATCACGTGGCAATGCCAATCGGCAGCTCCCGTGGCCAACGTATCTATTGACCGGCGGGCTTTGCGAGGCTATCAGAAAAGCTTAGAAGCTGACAATATTTCGTGTTTGCTGTGCTTTGTGTGTGCTCGCAAATATCCGTATGTCAGAAGCAGCCGCAATCAAGAAGTGGGCTGGGTGCAACCTGTTGATGCCAAAAACAAGACTATCTTTGGCCAATCGCTGGGAGTGGTGGAGAAATGTTTGGGGATGCAAGCATTTAGGGAAAAGTATGTTGACAAAGAAACTGAATATGCCCGGCAAGAAATGACTGCAGAGTTAGCAGCTTGGGCTTGCCAGGTCGACTTTGCAGCTACGTCGGTGCAATTAGTGTGTTGCCCCGAAGACAAAATTTGCGAGAGACGGTGTCAGCCAGAAAGGTTATGTTCGCAATGCTGGGTCCCCCTTTGCAGGAGTTGCAAAGGCGATCTTGTTCGGCATGGAAGGCAACCGGCTGCGGCATTGAGCAATGACATGATGGTCTACTATGGACCAGCGGAAGTCTATAGCGTGGAGGTCACTGTCATGGAGATGTTGTGCGCCAGCCCATGCTTGACGACTATGATTTGTTTCAGTCTGGAGCAGAAGCTGCGAGGTGACCGTGCTTTGGATCAAGATGCGTGGATGAATCGACAGCGGATGGCGGTGCGTGGGAACGCAACCACATTTCCCTTAGCCTGGGAGGATTTGCTGCAGCAACTGCAAGATTTGGAAAAGAAGCCGTCACAGAAAGCA
Organism: Cladocopium goreaui; assembly: GCA_947184155.2. NCBI lineage: Eukaryota > Dinophyceae > Suessiales > Symbiodiniaceae > Cladocopium > Cladocopium goreaui. The sequence goes on from CAMXCT020001112.1 coordinate 2,624,759, forward strand.
GCGGGTCTAAAGCTGCCGCATTGCGGTGCCAAATTACGGGAAGTAGTGAATGTCATTGTGAAAAGCTATAAGAAGAATGACACATTGGATGTCGGTCGCGTTGTGCACCAAGCACGCGTGCGCAGAGGTGTGGTCGTGCGCCTGATTGAAGACGCTGTTGCCCGCGGCCATCCAGCCTTTCAAGGGATTCAACTGGAACATATGTACAGCGAGGCCAAGGCATTGCCAGAAGACGGGGTCCCCGATGAAATTGTGGCTATGTTACCGTACGACGAAGATCTAAATTGCATCATGCGGCAGAAGGCTGCGACGCCTGTCCGTCAGGAGATGTGCGCAGAAGACCTAGCCGAAGAAATGAAGAGCATGGCAAAACCAAATGCTGTGGTTGGGGAGCGAACCAGCGTTGGCATGGCAGATGTCAACGCGCAACATGTTTCGGCGTTACAAGCTACAGCTGCCCGAAGCCAAGGGCAGGAGAGTGTAGAGGAAGCAGCAGAGTTCACGCTGCGAACGGGCAACCGGCTTCTGGATCAGTTTCGGCCGCAGTATTTTGGTTTTGCTTTTCCTTACGTTTTCAAGTTTTGCACAGGCATGCCAGACCCCCCAGCATGGAGTGCCGTGGAGCGTTATCGCCGTGATGAGTCTGCACCACGGGTTGAGCTCCAAGACTGGGTGCAAATCATGGCTCGGCGATGCGAGGCACAAGTATGTCGGGATTGGGTGTTCGGCTTTGCGTCGTGGAATTTGTATTTTCGTTCGGCTTTGAATTTGAGCCGCAATCTCACTTTATTCAGCGTGCCAGTTCTGGACGAGGACGCGCGGGCATGGAAAAAATTGCAGCCAAAGGACATTGAAGCTGGAGCCATCCAGCTTCTGAAAGCCTTGCAAGGGAACTACATTAGCCAGGGGGGTAAGCCTAAGCCAGTCAAAGGAGATGTTAGCAAATTGCCGTATGTTCGTGGCCTAACCCCGGCTGCGCGCAAGCTAGTGCAGAACATGCGGCACACTGCGCAGAGCATGCCAGGCACGCAAGAGGCACGAAAACGGATGCGGTTTGAAATCGAAGCGTTGCGCATCAAGTTTGGCACGCCTATCTTTGTGACGTTTTCGCCAGATGAAGCACACCAAATGTTGTATGTAAGATTGTCGCGGGCAAGGTTTGGGGACCCAGTGCGGGTGGCGTCCGCGCACCAAAACTGGGACGTCAGCGACCGAGATTACCCGCCTTTGGATAGTAATTATACTTTGCCAATCCATGTGGAAACGTTCTGCAGGGCTTTGCCGACATGGGAGCAGCGGCGCCAAGCCATGGCCCGGGACCCGCTAGCCAGCGTTGATGGCTTCCGGGTCCTTGTGCTTCTGGTCATGGAGCATCTGTTTGGCTTGCGTGTATGCATGCAATGCCCAGACTGCAACTTAGGACATTCCTTGCATTCACCGTGTCAAGATGAGAGAGGAAGCAATGCGACGTTGGTTGGAGGAGTCTTTGGTCGCATGGATGCGGCGTATGTTACGATCGAAGCACAGAAATCGACGGGGTCATTGCATGCGCACTGCCAATGCTTTGTGCAATGCTTACATCAGCACACAGGCTTAGAAGAAATTTTTCAATTGGGGGCCAAGAAATTGGAGGAGCTCCGAGCTAGCTACTTAACATACAGTGGGCATGTCATGCATGGCGTTTATGAAGGCCACAGCCAGGAAGAGGTTACGAGCAAAATTGTGGAAGCAGAGGCTTCGTGGCCCGAGCACAAGGACGCGCAGAGCATGATTGCATGTCCAGCGTATCAGCGCCGTCGGGCGGAGTGCGGAGAGGCGGCGGAAGCGAAGGCTTGGGCCATGGAATATTTGAGGGACGACGTGGCGTGTTTACAATTCCTGAAACAGCATCATTATCATCCAATCAATGCAGAAACCGGAGAAAGAGTGCCCTTGCATGGCTGCCAGAAAGGAGACAAACCTGGAGTCTGCAAAAGCGATTTTCCGCGTCACGCATGGCGAACAGAGCGAGGCATAGTGCTATGTCCATGCCAAGCCGAAGCGCATGGCATGGCAAGCCAAGGACGCAAGAATCGGATTGGCTCGTTGCATGGCCCGTACGGGAATGAATGGCTGAATTGCTGTCATCCTGCAATGTTGGCGGCGTTGCGTGGTGTCAATGTTGACGTCCAGCTCCCCTATCGCTTGCCTTTCGACTGTAATCACTGTGGCAGCTCGGTGTCGCGGCAGCAGCGCCGCGAGATTGTTCGTGCCGTCCAACGTGCCCAAGATGCACAGACGGGGTATTGTGCAGATTACTGTGCTAAAAACCAGCCCATGGCGTTTCATGAAATCAAAGAATTCCAAAAAGGGCACCAGCAGTTGCAGAGCAACTACCAGCAGGAGCCACTGGAAAAGCTTGGGAAAAGGCATGTCGCTCGTTTTTTGAGTGATGCGTACTGCAAAGGCATTGTTCGGGGACAGGTGGAATGTTGCAATTTGCGGGCATACAACAACCCAGCGTCAGTGGTTGGAGCGGAACGTATCAGTACAGCGGCTTTTTGTAGTTTTCCTGGGCGTGCCTTCATGCAAGCAGTTAATGCCGCGTGCGGCGAGACAGAAGAATGGAGAGCGAGGAACCGACAGTGTTGGACGAAGAAGGGGCCGGCCGGACAAAGGCAACTGCGTGAGATGGATCCGGCGCAAGCGTATGGGCATAGGCCGAAGCAGGACGACGTCTGGTGGTTGTCTCCTTATGAATTTTCCATGTATTGGGACTGTGTGCCGATGACACTGCCACTGACGAGGTCGGAGTTTCATCTGCAGCCGGCAAAGCATTGGGATGTAACGGTGACAGCAAAAGGCGAAGCCAAATTCGCCGCAGCAAAATCAGATGACGCAAGCGTGCGCTTGCTGCCAGGCGTGGACTTCCGACGGCGAGAAAAAGATGCTGGCGATAAGAATGTTTTCTTCGACAGCAGCGCTGGCAGGGAGTTGCAGCATGGATGGTACTTGCGGCGGCGGTTGAGGCCGCTTTGCCCGCATCTAGCAAACGCACCGGTTCCAAGCAAATGGGGTGAGGAACCAGAACGGAACGCAAAGTTGACATTGGCATATTTCAGAGCATGGACGTTGAACAAACAGCGTGGGAACGCAGACGTCCCGCACGTGCACCGACTGCGGAGCGAAGATGCGACCTGGGAGCAAAGTCTGCGGGGGTGGCTAATGCGGTTGCCATGCGAAGAAACGAAACGATATGTCGGAAATTTCTTGTCAGTGTATCGTGTGCGTCCGGAAAATGAAGGGGAGAACAGTGACGACGAAGATGACAAGGAGGACTTGGTGGTAACCGCAGGCGACTTGGCGCAAGCCTGTAGCACTCATGTGCCAGCGACCGAAGAAGACACGAAACGGGGCAAGTGGTCACTGCACCGCAGCCTCATCGTGGACGCTATAGACCGAGCAAAGACATATTGGAAAACGGTTCCATGTGAACCCTGTGCGTTGCCAAACCCATTCCAAGGCCTGGACAGCAAGAGCCTCCTGAAAAGCGTGCGATGCAAGGCGCGCCCAGTCAGCTGTGAGAAAGACAGTAGCATGCGGGAGCCGGAGGTGCATCAAGAAATTGTCAATATAACAGCAGTTCAGAATCATGTGGACAACTGGGCCAAGGGCGTTGCACAAGACGGATGCAACGCCAAACAAGCAGAGGTTTGCAGAAAAGTTGCAAGCCAAGTCACGCAGGAGCTCTCGTCCGAAAACCTTGCGGTGCTAGAGCCATTGCGGTGGGCTGTGCATGGCGGACCAGGCACAGGGAAATCGTATGTATTGAATCGTCTCCGCAAAGAATTGTTTGAAGATATTTTGCGCTGGAAGCAAGGTGATGAATTCCAAGTTGTCACACTGCAGGCTGTTATGGCCAAGGACTTGAAGGGCGACACCATCCACCATGCGTTTGGCTTGGATTGGCAAGGCCTTGGCGATGAGCGCATTAGCGGGCACAAGCTCCTAGAGCTAAGCGCCAAAGCATTGCGCTGGCGATGGCTCATCATTGATGAAATCAGCATGGTGAGCGCTGAGCTCTTAGCGCGTTTAGAGTTGCGTTGCCGCGAGTTGGTCCGCGATCTGGCCGAAAGCAAGTATGCCAAGGATGCGGCATATGCCCGTCCTTTTGGCGGGTTAAACGTTATTCTGGCAGGTGATATGTGGCAGTTGCCACCGCCACGCGGAACTTTTTTGGGAGATGTCCCATGGGAATGGTTGACGCAAGGCAAAACGAAGAAAGTAGCCCATACTATCCGCGGGCAGGAGTTAGTGTGGGGCGGATCCCCGGACGGAATGCATGGCGTGACAGAACTGGTCGACTGCGAGCGCACCCAAGATGTATGGTTGCAGAATCTACAAAATGAGGTGCGAAACGGAGCGTTATCGGCGGCGAACCATGCCTTCTTGCATGGCTTTGCCACGCCCGTACCTGGGAGCTGGAATGGGCAGAGACTAGAATGCAACGACGCCGCATGCCAAGAGTTGCTGAGAGAAAAAGCCGCGCGGGAAGAAATCCTTCGCGTTGAATGCGAGGTGTGCAAACGCGAGCGCCAGTCCAAGGCCAGAGTTGCAGACGGTTCCACCGAGGCATCGGGGAAGTTCGCCGGGGCGAAAGCTATTTTCGCCACAAATGCCGTGAAATATCATGTGAATAAACTGCGAGCCAAAGCCTGGGCCGCAGAAACAGGGCAGGTGCTGCACCATGCTATTGCAAAAGACAGGATCTCAAGCACAGCTTTGCGTGAAAAGCCAGATCTCGGCAAAGAAAAATTGACATGGCTGCAGCGCCACGATCAGGACTGTGGATCCTTGTATGGTGTTTTGCCGCTGTGCATTGGTATGCCTGTGGCTGCCGCAGATCATTTGGATCGGAGCCGTGGAATTTTACGTGGGTGTGCTGGGGAGATCGTTGGATGGGTCTGGCCTGCCGATGCCATCGGAGGGGCAAGCCAAGAGGCGACGCAGATTTGGAACGAGTTGCCAGCGTGCATCTTGGTCCGGTTCAAGACAAAGACAACTTGGCGTGTCCAAGGGATTGATGAAGACAACGTTTTCCCAGTAGCACCGCGAAAGAAAGCATGGTACTTGGACAAGGGGCGGAGGCGGCCAGTCCTCCGTGTCACGCGGAAGCAGTTTCCATTAGCGCCAGGGTTTGCCACGACCGCCCATGCAGCCCAAGGGCAAACTTGCAAAGAAGGCGTTGTGATGGACATGCACATTGGCGAAGCAGGCGACGCATTGACGGCGTACATTGCGTTAACGCGTGTCCAGGACAGGCATGGCTTGTTTGTGTACAGACCTTTTGCTGCAGCACCGTTTCAAAAAGGTGCAAAAGTAGGCCGGGAATTGCTGTTGCGGTGCTGGGCTGGTGAAACATTGGATTGGAGCGCGCTGCGAGCGAAATACCGCGAGGAACGACAATGCAAAGAATGTAATGAATCAAAACCGGCTTCTGCATTCACAGCGGGTCGATGGAAACGTGCAGATGCGGGGAGAGTCTGTAAAGAATGCGCTTGTCGGCACGTTGAGGCGCAGCAGCCATGGCAATGCATGGCCTGCATGGCCTGGAAACAAGAAGATGCATTCATGGCAAAGCATGCAAAGCCCCAAGCCACATTTTACCGTATTTGTAAGACATGCGAACAGACACAATTATGCAGTGTCTGCAATACGCGCAAGGACGAACAGAAATTTTCTGCGGCGACGTGGAAACGGGCACGCAATGGCGGCAGAGTGTGCTTGGATTGTTCAGGTAAAGCATGGGGCTGGGGGAGATGTCGCATATGCCACGTAAAACAAGCAGCGTGTGCTTTTAAAGCGTGGCTAGCGCAAAATCGGTCGTACAATGGTGACCAAGTCTGTACCAGCTGCTGGAAATTACCTATTCCTCGGGAAAGCATCAGCAAAGCAGTGCAACGGGTAGCTGCAACGCAGGCAAAAGTAGCGGAAAAGGCGGCGCACGCGAAAAAGGCACGTGCCATCGCCGATGTCTGGGCAGCCATTGCGACAAGAAAACGGAGTAGAGACCAGGACAGCGAGGAAAGGAGGGAAGCAGAGCCGAGAGCGACAGAGCGCAGACAAGACGATGGAACAGAAAAGACCACAGAAGGGCCTGAGGATGTGCGTGGCAAAGAGGAAGACAGCAACTGGACGGAGAAGGGGGTGTGCCTGGCGGATGGCTGGGCTGCCACCGAGGAACGAAAACGGAAAAGAGAACAGGATATCGCCTACATGCAAGAATCTCCACCGCAGGCAAAGCAACGTAAAGAAGACGACGGAAGAGAAAGGGCGACAGATGCACAAGCAGAAACGAGCTGCGGACAGCAGAAGAATGCCAGCGTGACGGAAAAGGTGAGGGCAAATGCAGCAAATGCGAAAGCCCTGAGTTTCCAATATGTTTGTCCTGCTTGCCAGAAGTCCTTGAGGAGCAGGATACGCACAGGCGAGGTAGATCACCGGCGTGCATGCGGTAACCGTTTCCAGGTGAGGGACGGGCAGGTCGTTGCGAAAGCGTATGTGTACATTTGCCCTGCTTGCAAAGGAAATGTGGTCAGTGATGTGAAGACAGGGAAAATAGACCATCGAACGGTTTGTGGGACCCAGTTTTCTGTGAAGGACGGCGTTGTCAACGAGAAAGCGTATGTTTATGTTTGCCCCGGGTGCGAAGGGAATGTGGCTAGTGACATGAAGACAGGGAGAATAAACCATCGAATGGTCTGTGGGACCCAGTTTTCTGTGAAGGACGGCGTTGTCAACGAGAAAGCGTATGTGTATGTTTGCCCCGGGTGCGAAGGGAATGTGGCTAGTGATGTGAAGACAGGGAGAATAAACCATCGAATGGTCTGTGGGACCCAGTTTTCTGTGAAGGACGGCGTTGTGAAAGAGAAAGCGTATGTTTATGTTTGCCCCGGGTGCAAAGGGAATGTGGCCAGTGATGTGAAGACAGGGAAAATAAACCATCGAACGGTCTGTGGGACCCAGTTTTCTGTGAAGGACGGCGTTGTGAAGGACACAGGTAGGAAATGACAGGCGTGAACCCCGAGAAGATTGGCCTTGGGGCAGCTTGAAACGTTGAAAGGCCGGCAAATGACAGGGTGACCGCCAAGAAGCAGCCATTGATGTATGTGGCCTTGGGGTGCCGGTGGGGTAAGGTACCTTAAGCATGTGGGGGGTGGCACCAGCAGCTTCCACGCCCATAGGGAGCTATGGCTGTGGCCTTGTGGTGGCTCATGGGGTTGCTTTTGCTGCTGTGGTCTGGCAAACGGCATGCAATGAAGGTATCGGATTTGTGACTGCTGGGTAGAAGTGTTTAGAATGTACCAGATTCGCAGTTGCAATTCCAGCTACCTTCTACGAAACATTTTTTGTTTTACACATGATGTCGCTACATTCCCACACAACACATGGCCCTATCAACAGGGAGCCTCTAAACAAGGGTCAGAATGTGGTGAAGAATGGTAGAATGTGTCCCCTACATCTCACACAACAGATTGTCCCATCAACAGGGAGCCCCCAAACAAGGGTCAGTGCGGTCAAGAATGTCAGAATGTGTCCATTAACATTCTGTCCATTCAAGTAGACGGAGAAAAATTGGTTTTGATGCACCACTGTAGGGAGTTTCCCAGTATGTTGGGATACCCTGTTGCGGCCCGTCATGGATCCGCGGTGCGACATGGCGTGCGCTCAAAACAAGCGCGACGGCAGACCGCAGCGACCACATACATCGTCATTCAACGGGCGTCGCTGGTGAAAGAGGTTGTGGAAAACCTGGGTAGAGTTGCCATTTGGTTTCTTTGGCAGATCCCAAAGCGTATACCATCCGCATTGTACACACATACGTGAGTGTAATCACATGCGAGCTAATGGGTTTAGGATGAAATATGTTTTAGCTGTTTGAAGTCCGCATTTCCGACAATGGAATGAATCCTCACCCTTGGCACAGAAGGAAGTCCTGATTTAACAGGTTTACTGCGTCTGAAGATGGGACATTGTCCCCGAGTGGCATTCTAATTGGGAATATGATTTTGACTGTTAATGTTTTGGCAACCCCACAGAACTGGCAGGAAACTTGAAGTTTTCCAAGATCAAATTTCGATTCCTGGATCTTGTAGCAACTGCACTTTAAACTATTGGCTCCATGTTAACCACGAGTTCACTGGCTCAGCATTGCGTTTTTTGGAGCAGAGCATGTCCAAACGAAAATGGGCGTGATGAAACATCCTCAGCCAACGGGACATATTTCAGATCAGATGCGCTTGTTTGGGCGTTTGTCAACAGTATTTTTTTTTTGACACTGGCAGTTCAACGCCAGTGCCGTCGAGAAGGCAGCAAGACCAAGGAGAAATTGGCACAGGCACAAAGAAAACAAACGATGTGGAGGCATAGCTCTGTGCGAGATAGGTGGCCTAAATATGTTAAGACAAGGTTAAGCAGCAACAAACAAAACTTACTTCTTGAGTCTGCATGCCAACCATGAAAAGCCATGAGCAGCCGCAAAGGAGGGGAAAGAGGGGACCGGCTCAGTATAATCTGGAGCAACGCGTGGAGGAACTGAAGAAGGCCACTTTGGAGGGCTGAGTGTTTTAGAATAGAATAGAAGCATTCGATGCTAGGGCTAACACAAGAGACACCTTGGAAGTCATAGTGTTCTGAGTGCCAACAGGCGTCACATGGACTAAACAAAGGTAGTACATATTGATGTGATGACATGGGTATATCTCTGAAGGCAATGCCTGTCCATGAATCACTGATGTTCAGGTGAAAAAAAGTTCTGGGGAAAAAGTACCTACAGAGGAGTGGTGCGTATGTTCAAGATCAGTGCTGCTGTTGGCAAGAGGAACCACAAAAAGGACTACATGTCCTGGTGGAAGGAGGCTGCTTTTGCAATCAAACCTTCCAGGCAAGCTCTAGGGCCATACCTGGATTTTGTCACATTGCCAAACCGACGTACACATGGCTGCATGCATGATGCAGATTTGTTGCCAACATGATGACAGGCTTTGTGCTGAGATTTTTTGGATGCGACGGCATCAAGTGCCTATTGAACAGTGCGAGCAGTTGGACTTCCTGGAAACCAGACACGAGACTTGGCTCCAAGAGCCTTTTTCCCAAGCATGTCTGAACTCAGGGTTCTTCTAAAAGTAGATGTCTGCTATACATCTTTGCATGTTTACACTTTCAGATTCACATCTTTACTTTTGCTCATCTTCACCTTTCATTTTTTACATTCTCAGTTCTGTGTGCCTCCGCTCACAACTTCATTCTCACTGTCACATTTGCTCATCGTATACCCTCACTTCTTCAACTCTCCAGAGCTTCCATATTTTGACACATCTTCTCTTCTCTCCCTCTCTCTCCCTCTCTTTGTCGCTTGCTCTCTCTTTCTCTCTCTCTCTCTTTCTCTCTCTTGCTCTCTTTTTGGCTTGCCCTCTGTCATGGTGTCTCTCCTTTTTCCTTTCGTATCTATAAGGTGTCTACTAAGGTATCTGTCTGCAGGACTCTGCATGCTGCAGTTGTGTGAGTCTGCGATTCGGTGTAAGGAGTTGCCAGTTGGAGGAGACACCTTTTTCCAGATCATATCTTTGGACCTGGAGGGTTCGAATTGCTTTGGACCTGACGTGTTTTGACTGTAGCCTCTCCTGTACCCGAACAAAATGCATGCAGATTATACCACCCTTCCTTGTCGCCGAGATCCGGAACCCTTTTTTGATGCTGGACAACATGGACTACACGCTTGCTAGAGCACTGCATGGATCAGATGTGCACAGCGTTACCAAGAGCCACTGGCCGTGATTTGGACCATGGCCAGCTTCAGATTTTGGAACACATTCGTCTTGAAATGCCGATGTTTTTTCAGGGCTCTTGTTGGTGGCAAGTGCTCAGGATAAAGTTGCCATGAGATGGCTGGAAATCAACAGCATTGGAAATCAACACCGTTCGAAACCAACAGCGTTGCTGTCATGAAAACCAGAGAACCATCCTGTTCCCGGAACAAAGCAAGAATGAGGTGAGGACACCATCACCACGGAGCTCCAGTCTTGTAATCTAGCGGGCTGCTTCATCGACCGCGGCGCCCACTGCTCGATGGTTCTGTGCATGCTTCTTCTCTTCCTGAGATCTCTGGACCTGTGTGCCTAGACTATACCTGTTGTGTGGAAGTAATTTCTTTGGAAAACAGTCATTCAAGCAAAGAGCTGAATCCATGTTTGGCCATTCATCATCATGCAGTTTGTTTGCTACTCTGCAAACGGTACTTGGTAGCCGAGGCAGGTTTGTGCTGCAGCAGTGCGAAGCACGAGCGCCTTTGACAGAAGGGGACATCTTTGAGATACTAGGACGACAAAACATGGGAAACCATGGTCGTGAATTCCACCCAACCACCCGCATCGTCATGGGCACTTTCCAATGCAATCTACAGATTTGTCTATATAGTCTAATGTGTATCCTCAAAGCTTCCGCCAGTGCCGTGTGCAGTCCATGTAGTAGTACTGCGGTTACTCACATGTCAGATGATAGCAATGTGAACAACATGTGTTACATGTTGGAATTTCCCAGAATGTCACATCAGTGAACATAGCACACTCGGGACAGGAGCCCACCAAAGGCTTTTGAATCCACGAAAAGCTTTTGTCCCCGCGCGAACTATGCGGACCGGGGTTTGGGAGTGGTCAACATGTCATACTCTGTGTCAAAATTCTGTTGCTGGCTGACCATGGTCTGAGGGCTGAAACTCTTTATGTTGGAAGAAGACCCCCACATGGCTATCGTTGAAGGAAGTTTCCCAGTGTAACTTCCGACAATATGGACAGTTGAAAAGCAGAGGTGAGAAGAGTCAGAAGGGAGAAGAGTCAAAAGAGGAAAGATGAGAAGCAAGAAGATGCCCGTGCGCGAAAAGGGAGGAACTTCGCGACCGACGGCGTTTTTCCAATGATGTATGGGTCCGGAAGGGCAAAAAGTACGGTCGCTAAAGCAACGTGCGGAGCCAGCTGGCCAGATGAGAGATGAAAAATTGCATGCCGTTGTGGCGTGAAGGACATTTCCAAGTCAAAAGAGACAAAACACACCATGGTCCGACCACGTTTGGCAGTTGAGATGTCAAAAAAGTGCACGCCCTTGTGGCCTGAAGCAAATTTCCAAGTGAAAATGTAGAACACACACCAGGTTCAGACCACTTTTGGAACTTGAGATGTCGAAAAAGTGCATGCCGTTGGGCCGCGAAGCACATTTTGAAGTGCAAATGTACAAAACACGCCATGCTTGGACCACGGATGTTGCGTTTCGAAAAAGTGTTCGCCGGTGCGGCGCAAAGCACATTTTGAAGTGAAAGTGTAAAAAAACACCATGCCGCTACACTCGACTGCATTGCACTACAATACATTACACTGAATGACACCGCGCCAAAGAGAGACAAGTAAACAGATAGACAGATAGATAGTAAGATAGACAGTTAGACAAGAGTGAGAGAGATCAATCGCCTACCAGTCCAGCAGTGGCTTCGCTTTGCCATCTCTGCTTCACAAGCACCAATCTCTCCTAAGTTTCCTGTTTTTCAACGTCCGCCACCGCCTTGTGCGGCACTACTGGTATGGGACCTCCAGCAAGGCGAGGAGGAACTCACGCAATTTCTGCAAAGCTTATAAGTTGAGCAGATAGCGGGATGTCATGACCATTACTAGTGTCCCCACAGTCTCAGAAGCTTGGAAGTATACACTATATGTGAAGTATCTGCAATGACAAAAAGTGTTTTGTCAGGAATGGCAAAAAGGCGAAGAAAAATACCGATGCTTCTGGTTATACTCTCCGTGCCTAGACCTCGTTTAGACAAACAGAGACGCAGTTCGAAAGCATCAAAGTTTGTTTTGTATTCCTTGTATCTGCTGCCAATCTCGAACACAAGTGTGAATGGAAATTGAAGACAGATGGAAGGCCTTGTCCGAAAGCTGGCTAAGGATGTTAGCGGAATGGTATCTGCATGGCTATTCCGTTATGAGTCAGACGGAAGAACTTCAGCCGCTTGTTGCGGTTGGGCAACCACCTGCTTGTATGACCAGGATGTGAAATAGCGGGCCGGGATCCGAAACCACTTGTGACTATACAGGCAATCGACAAAGTCGTTCCTTTTTTAAAGAAATGTCTATATTTAGTTGCGTCAAGGCTTTCCCTGGAAGCCGTGCCTTTTGTCAAAACGCGAGCAAACTCTGGTGATCACAGCGCAACCTTGTTTTTTAAGTGTTTTATGTTTTTCTTGCGTTCAGCTTGGGTTTAGGTATCTAGTTATGCTTAGGGTATATGTAGTTTTTGTTGCGTTCAGTTGGGGGGAAACTTTTTTGTTGCAGCTGCTTTCTTATCAGTGACTTCTGTACGTTCAACTGTATTCAGCAACTACTGTTAAACTGCTGCTCAATTGCTGGCTGTTGCTCAGTTGCTGCCGCTGGCTACTGCCAAACTGCTGCTGGACTGCTTCGAACTACTACCTACCGCTAGGCTTACGTCGTAGCAAGTGACTGCCTGCTGCTGCATGCTTGGTTGTGGTTTTGGGTTCTGCCTGCTGCTCCTAGGTTCTACCTGCTGCTCCTAGGTTCTGCCTGCTGCTCCTAGGTTCTACCTGCTGCTCCTAGGTTCTGCCTGCTGCTCCTATAGGTTTTGCCTGCTGCTCCTATAGGTTCTGCCTGCTGCTCCTAGGTTCTGCCTGCTGCTCCTAGGTTCTGCCTGCTGCTCCTAGGTTCTGCCTGCTGCTCCTGGGTTCTGCCTGCTGCTGCTGCTGCTGCAGGTGAGACACAAGTGGAGGCAAGTGGGAGACGAGTGTATAACATTGTATAACCAGGCGGCCCAGAGCACCCAGACCGTAGTCGGAGAGCATGCCAGGACTGCAAGCCCGGAGACAGAAGCAAAATAATGCGACCCAGGACTGCAACCCTTTCAAAGGAGTAAGACCTTATAAACTGCCTTGGCCTCTTTCTGTGTAAGGGGGCCATAGCTACCCAGAGAATCCCATACAGATAAACTTGTTTGGGGAAGAAAGCGGGCAAAGAAGAAACAGTGAATCGCAAGCACAGGGAAGAGAAAAAAGGATGAAAGTGAAAGATTCTGATTTAGACAGGGTTAATTTGCCTGCGCTCACAATGGGCGATTACCGAAAGGCATGACTTAGGCATGACTTCTTGATGTTGCGTTCACAAGCGGGGAAAGCGAAAGGAGTGACTGAGGCATGACTGTGTCAAATCCCTGTACTATCCGTGACCAAAACTGGAAAAGTTGGCCAACCACTTGATTTCATACAGCAGCTCCAAGGAGTCCCAGCTGAGCGAGATGATGATTGACAGTCCAGCTTGGAGAGGCCACAAGCTAATGCTACCACACCTGGTGGCAAGTTTCCAGGCCAGAACGGGGTACAACTTGTTTTTTCTTGTCGTGAGATGAAACGATGGTGACAAAAATTGCAGCGGTATTACGATCAGGGTTGAAATAAGGTGTGCCAAATGGGTCAGGTTGCGCCCTGTACTGAATGTTCCCCAGGGTTATTTTGTACAAACATATAGGCGGTGGCGGCTGCCGTTGAGCAAGGCCACTAGACTTGATTCAGGAATTCAAAGGCAATGTCCAACCAACGGGCGCAGTCAAGCTACGCCTGGTCAGTCGGCAAAACTTTGACGTGGTGAGATGTCAAGGTAGGATATAACTGAATTTCCATGACCCAAGTGTGTAGAAAGGTTGGACGTTGACATTGGCAGGGTGAAAGCTGAGCAGCTGTTGGGCACAGGTTTTGGCCTCTGGGAAAATCTTTGGGGATGGCGTTGAATTAGGTTGAATTGGGGGTCTTTGGGAAGAGAGAAAAAACGTAGGAGTGGCATATTTTCTGAGATTCGGTTTGATCGAAAACATCGAGGGGCTTGACCATGCCAGGTACTGGGCCGGCTCACCTCCGAGACTTCAGATTCATTCCAAAAGGGTGGTATTCGGTCACAATTGGCTTTTCGTTTCTTCTGGCCGAAAATGAAGCAGCAGGAGTACCTTGATGGAGGATACAGTTGCTTCAGGATTGAAGGGTTTTGAAAGGATACCGAAAGAAAGGGACAGTGTGGGAAAACCAATAGTGATTTTCCCACTCACATGCCATGTTGACACTTTTCTGGACCATGGCAAACTGGTTAGCATAGAGACTGCATTCACCTTAAATGTAACCATCTCTGGCATTCATCATCCAAGGGTGTTTTCGCTGATCCGCAAGCAGCTTCAGACATTACCATTTGACAATCAGATGAGCTTCTGGGCTGCGTTTTGAAGACCAAGTGACATGTGCATGAATGATTCTGTTGACGAATGTCTTGCAGTCATCACATTCTTTTCTTCGAAGAACTTGTCCATGTTGACACATGTATTGCCATATCCAGGCGACAATGAGATCACGACAGGACTTGAAGACCAAGTGACATGTGCATGAATGATTCTGTTGACGAATGTCTTGCAGTCATCACATTCTTTTCTTCGAAGAACTTGTCCATGTTGACACATGTATTGCCATATCCAGGCGACAATGAGATCACGACAGGATTATGCAAGATCCTGCAAATCCTACGCAACTTTTGCAGCACACATGGTCTTAACAATTGGCGCCACGAGACCACACCAGAGGTGGTGGATGAGTGGAAGAGGCTGCTGTAAGGCAGGGTCATGGGTGGGGACCCATCGATCCCAAAAGGATAGAGTTTTAAAAAGAATACCAGATGACTGATATTCCGGAGAGAATGACAGAGGATATGCAAGAAAAATGTACAGGATATGCCACTTGCGCAAGCGATGTATTTTCCAGCCGGAATAGTTGGTCATGAATGCCCCCAAGACAGACCTACAAATGTCCCACACAAAGCGTCGATTGACCTTTTGCTTGCGTAGGCATTGTAGAAGGTTTTGGAACATTTGGGAACATTTTGCTGTCAAGCAGATAGAAAGCAGAGTTGTCTGAAGTCAGATCTAAGTATTGCAGTGACACTATCGAAGTTAGACAGAGAGAAAGATGGAGGGATGGATAGATGGATAATATACGCCAATTGATGGTCAAGAAAGTTGGATACATTCAAGTTACTGGAGCATTAACCATCAAAAACAGGGACTTAACAAACCAAAAGGGTGTTTTAATCAAGACATATTCGGATTGAAGAAATCCAAATCGGGATAGAAAGAGGTCTATCACCACTGATGATCTGGTGGTGAATGACATCGTTGTCAATTTTCGATCAGAAATTGGCAGGTGATCCCCAGGGAGCAGCTGAGGCTTCTGTGATGGCAGTGGTTGCTCTGATCGAAATGACTGCCCCGAGCCAATGGATGCACTTCGCGACGAAGCTGGGCCGAATTGGTGAATGGGAGATGGCAAAAGATGTAGTGGAGTGTAGTGTAGTGTAATGTCGGAAGTGTAGTGGAAGGTAGTGTAGTTCTAGTGGAGTGTAATTGTGTAGTTGTAGTTGTAGTGGAGTGTAGTGTAATGTACGGTAGTGATATGTAGTGGAAGGTAGTGTAGTTGGAGTTGTAGTGGAGTGTATGTAGTGTAGTGTAATGGAGTGAAGAACGGTGGAAGGTGGTGTAATGTAGTGTCATGTAGTGTAGTGTAGTGTGATGTAGTGTAGTGTCATGTAGTGTCACGGAGTGAAGTCGTGCGACGATGTAACAAGATTAGATGAGAGAAAATTAGATTACAGAATGTAAGATAAGATAGCATTAGATTAGATAGATAAACAGTTAGTTCCTTGGATTCGTGGGGATTCAATCAGACTTTCGATGGCCCTGCGCCAGGAGCCGTGTACCTGAGAGAGCCGTGTCCTGGGCAACTGTGTGGAGCCGCCCAAGGTTTTTGACCGAAGGAACCAAACATGAATGGGTACTCCTAGTTGTGGAAGTCAAAGCGTTTCAATGAAATGTGCGTCCTAGGTGGGGGAGAAATTTCTGGAAGTCGGTGCGATGTTGCGTCCAGTTGGTGTTTGTCAGTTTGTGTTTTCTCCAATTGGTGGTTTATCGTGAGTTTTCCATGGATACCATGCAGATGGTTGTAGCTATTCCCTTGTGTTTTGGGAGTTTTGTACATCACTTGTGGCTCGCTCATGGCAAGATTCATACAAACACCGACGAATACTGGGTCGATGTTATAACAAGTGCCTATAGGGAAAGGCCCGCATAGGCAGCACCTATCACTTTAACTTACTGATGTATTTTTTGGCACTTCGCATAGGCACACGATGCTTACCTGTCATATCTATTTAGGTTTACCCACTATACTCCCAAAGATGAAAGTCGTGGCAATTGTAGATATACTTGTTTTTCAAGCTTGCGTCCCTTTGTCTCCCCTATGCCCCCCTCTGTCTCCCTTACTCGCCCTTTGTCTCCTCTTCTTTCTCCTTGCTCTTGCCTACAGCTTCTGCTTGGCTTGGCTTCCTCTTCTGCTCCTCCGCTGAAAGTTCTTGAGTCTAATTGTTCTGAAAAGAATGCGAAAGCGTGTGGCTACCAAAGAGTGTGTCAATGGAACTAAGGGGGTCAGTCTCCCAAAATCTGATTTCGGACCTCGTTTGGACCTGGTTAAAATTGCAGCCAGTCAAAACCCAGCCCGGAGAGGTTTTGGAAAGGCTTTGCAATGGTCTGCTGCTTGGTCTGCTGCTGCCGCTGTTGTTGTTGCTTGTGTTGCTGCTTCTGGGCAAGGCGCGGTTTTTTGGGCAGAGAAGCAAGAGATTTGTGAAAGGGCTGGAAGCTTTTGCCTGCCTCAGAATCAGTCCACTTTGACTGTCGGTGTGCCAATAGGATTTCCACCTGGCGAAAGATTAGTGATGTCTGGCGTAAGCGGTGTGCCATGCGGCTGGCGCAAGTTCTAGTAACTGGCGTAGGTATCAATGTGTGGAGACGCGTCCTGATGGGGATTTAGAAAATTTGGCCAATATTTTGAAGATTATGGGGCATAACTGCGCACACGTGTCCTAATGGGGATTTGGAAAATTTGGCAATAGAAAAGTGCACTGCCAGGGATCTAAACGTAACACTTCTACATAGTGCGTCCCATGCAGTTTTAGACCTGGTTGCACTGACTTGTTCGACTTCCTGAATGCGCGGCGTCCCATGCAGTTTTTACCTTGGTTCCACATATGCACTGACTTTCATGTCCCAGTGTAGGGTCACCAAGGACCCATGGTTAGCCATAGTTGCTGCTATATTCATGATAGATGTATAGATATATAGATACATTCCGCAGTTGCTTGGGGCACCTGAATAGGCACCCTGTATCGCAATGAAAGTGGGTCAAGTCATGGAGGCAACCATGGTCGACGGATGTCAATGGCAGGTTCGTTTTCCGTTTATTTGGTTTAAGAGATCCTCCAGTCGTGGCATTGAAATGCATTGATCGTCTTGACCCACCAGGTGACAAGAAACCACCAAAAGGTTTAGGTCTCTCACTGGCAGAAGATGCTCTGTTTTTGTTTGGTTTCGGAGCTAGACACCAACGCCGGAAGCCATGCGCAGAAATGGTGCTTGATAGAAAAGTGAGTCTTTCTGATTGGTATAGACAAATATATATATATATATACATATACACATATGTGAATTCCGATGTATACAGTAGCTGTTTTGCTGAAGTTTCCTGATTTTCATGTGACTATGATGGCAGCTGAACTTGCAGCAAGCACCATGCAAAAATTAGAGGCCTGTTTCTGCCCCTCCCGCAGAAGACAATATAGGATTGGCATAAATCAGCGACGTGGTGTGTCCAGCAGCACGCTTAGAGTGCTAATTCTGAGGTACAATACTCACCTTCCGCTTAATTTTGGTTGGTTATGTAATAACACCATCATGACCATCATGACATCATTACATACCAATCCCAATCAATACCCACATGTATCTATATATATATATATTAAATATAAGTACCCAATCAACTACCATTTTTTTAACAGTTTGATTTTTCAAAACACTCGGTTGTTGCCATCCAGATATGCTCTCCTCGTGCCCAAAACGGGCCGCCCTCGAAGAGGGTTCCAACTGAGACACGGCACCACGTGCAGCTAAAAGGTGCCGCAGTGGTGGGGCAAAGTAACATCGATGTGGAACATCACCATGAATTAATAAGAAAAAACAATTTCAATGGGCCAGTGTTCCAGTTTTTTTTTGGTTAAGCCTGGAGGATCATCCCATGCACGGATGGTAAGTGATTCGAAGTCATTGCTGTGGATCTGGGGTGCCTGCTAGGGACGGTGTTTGGAGGGTTTGGCGGGTTTTGGAGGGTTTGGAGCGTTTGGAGAGTTTTGGAGGGTTTGCGGGCTGGCAAACGGTAGCTTTGAAAGCCCATAAAAAGTCTCATTGCTGTGGCCCTGGCCCTGGGGGTTTGGAATTTTGGAGGGGATTGGAGGGTTTGCGGGCTGGCAAACGGCAGCTTTGAAAGCCCATAGAAAGCATTGCTGTGGCCTGGCCCTGGGGTGCCTGTTGGGGAAGTGGCCTTGGCCCTGGCCCTGGGGTGCCTGTTGGGGAAGTGGCCTTGGCCCTGGGGTGCCTGTTGGGGAAGGTGTTTGGAATTTTGTTTTGGAAAGTTTGGAGCCTTTGCGGGCTGGCAAACGGGAGCTTTGAAAGCCCATAAAAAGTCTCATTGCTGTGGCCCTGGCCCTGGGGGTTTGGAATTTTGGAGGGGATTGGAGCCTTTGCGGGCTGGCAAACGGCAGCTTTGAAAGCCCATAGAAAGCCATTGCTGTGGCCTGGCCCTGGGGTGCCTGTTGGGGAAGTTGCCTTGGCAGCTTTGAAAGCCCAAGAAAGCCATTGCTGTGGCCTGGCCAGCTGGGGGTGCCTGTTTGGGGAAGTTGGGGCAGCTTTTCAAGGTCATTGCTGTGGATCTGAGGTGCCTGCTGGGGACGGTGTTTGGGGGTTTGGCGGGTTTAGGAGGGTTTGGAGCGTTTGGAGGGTTTGGAGGGTTTGGAGAGTTTTGGAGAGTTTTGGAGGGTTTGCGGGCTGGCAAACGGCAGCTTTGAAAGCCTAAGAAAGCCATTGCTGTGGCCTGGCCCTGGGGTGCCTGTTGGGGAAGTTGCCTTGGCCCTAGGGTGCATGTTGGGGAAGGTGTTTGGAATTTTGGAAGTTTGGATCCTTTGCAGGCTGGCAAACGGCAGCTTTGAAAGCTCATAGAAAGTCATTGCTGTGGATCTGAGGTGCCTGCTGGGGACGGTGTTTGGAGGGTTTGGCGGGTTTTGGAGCGTTTGGAGCGTTTGGAGAGTTTTGGAGCTGTTGGGGAAGTGGCCTGGCCCTAGGGTGCCATGTTGGGGAAGGTGTTTGTGAATTTTGGAAGTTTGATCCTTGGCCCTAGGGTGCATGTTGGGGAAGGTGTTTGGAATTTTGGAAGTTTGGATCCTTTGCAGGCTGGCAAACTGCAGCTTTGAGGCCCATGGAAAGTCATTGCTGTGGTCTGAGGTGCCTGCTGGGGGACGGTGTTTGAAGGGT